>RJWH01009815.1:0-20358 GCA_004363575.1 Solenodon paradoxus
GTGAGCCGGTGGGTGCAGTGGTCTCAGAGCAGATGCTGCTCTGAGGCCGTAAAGGAGAGGAGGCAGACAGTTCAAGGGCAGGAAGGTCCAGTGTCCCAGACAACAGGACAGAGACAGAGATGGGCCATGACTGAAGGATGGTGTCCCAAGCAGGGAGAAGTCGCCCTCCCTGTGCAAACAGGAGTGATGTGCTCTGTTACTGGAAAGAACTAGTAGATTTTACATTCAGGGGCAGGATTTTCTTAAAATCATAACAAGTTAGTGTAGTAGAAGAAAGTATACGTGAATAGTGAATAGGAAGCAGGGCCCTTCCTACGACAATTATGTGTGTGTAGAAGCTCAGAAAATAAAATCCAGGGTTTAATCAGACTTTTAAAAAGTCAGAAATGGGGGAAGAGGGGACCCCACCGACTTCCCAGGACATCACCTCCAGCTGCGGGCTCTCGGGTGAGAGTTTGCAAACCTCCTGCCCGTGAGCAATGGGCTATATCCTGAAAAGGAGGCCCAGTGGCTGTGGCAAGTCCCTGGCTCCCAGTTTTGAGGTTTTTGACTGCTAAACGTTTAGAGAAACATAACCAACACAGAGTTGCCTGGGCAACTCCGATTCAGTCATCTTTGTTAACGACGGAATCTGTTTGGAAAGCAAGTTTCGGAACTCTGAAATTTGGCTTCATGTGTGGACTTGGAAAAATCATCGCCGAAGCCCTGGGGAAAGAAGCGTAGATAATGAACTCCTTTTGTTTAATAATAATTATTGTGTGTCTGTTATGAGTCAGGTTCTAGAGACATAATCATGAGCAAAACTAGATAGAGTGTAAATAGTTTTCAGACATCTGAAAGATTTTTTTAAGGGAGATACTGTTTTTTCTAATGACTGAATAAGAGGAAATATCTCAAAATGAGAGCTGTAGTAGTGAACGTTATCGCAGGACAGTCTAACCTGTCATCTCTGTTTTTCAGATGCATTCTTGCTCCACAGATTCTCCACCTGTTTTCATTTTTGTCTTTTTGTTACTCTAATCTGGTTTGTGCTAGTTCTTTCTTTGATCTAAAGCCCCACCTTTCAATTATTGTTCATTCATTCATAACCTGCTTCCACCCACCCCTTGATAGTCATTCACTCAGCAATGATATTGATTATCACAATCAGACACCATAGATTTTGGATATGGCAATCCATAGGAAATAGTTGTTTTTTTCTAGATCGGCTCGGGAACTAGCATTAAACACATATGGAAATAGCTCCTTAAACTAGAGGTACTATTTTTGATAAAGGCATTTATTTTCTAATGGCCTTGGATATTTATTATTGAACACATATATAGATTGTACTGGTCAAAGAGGGAGAGAGGAGTTAGTAGGTGTCTGTTGTCCATCTATCTTATGATCTTCTAGTATCTTCCAAATTGATGGGGCATCTGGCTGGTGGCAGTAATGACTGTTGATTAATAATATGAAAGAAGTGGGATTTCTGACCCCAGAGACAGAGGAATAGTCTAGAAGGCTTATTGCACATTCTCCTTCTGAAAGGTACCTCTTGAACAAGATCAGTTTTCCAGGTTCCCTGCCAGTGAGTTACTTGCAGACTTTCCCTCCAGATGGGTGGAAAGTTTGGTGTTTTTAAGAGAGAAACTCCCTCCTGCATCACTGTACTAGTTATTCTCAAGTTCTTTAGAGTCAGATTCCACATAAACATTGCTTGTCTTATCTCCTTCCAACAAACATGAGTGGGTTTCTGCCCTTAAATCTAAGCACCTGACACAACGATGTTAGAACCTCCTGGTAGCACTTTCTGTTGGCAATTCCTGCTGTCATGAAGCTCCTCTGGTAGAACCCCACCTCCCCCTTTAATTTCCACCTTTTGGGTGGAAATTATATGAGCAGCAGAACAAAGCTTATTTGCCACAGCACCCTTCTCTGCTTGACCTTGGGAGAAAACAGTTAAGTTTCCCTTTCTGTTGTGAGTTTGGTGACATCAGCTACTCCCTGCAGTTGGAAGCTCTTTCAGATGACACTCCCCTCTCCCCTGTGACCCTGGGTTATACCTAATCCTTATTGAAGGCCATTTCTGGGGAGGATCCTTCAAGGAGAGACACATTTTGGACTTCATGAGAGTTTGCAGCTGGACATTAAAAGTCCTGCATGTCATTCTGCATGGGGGGGCGGGGGTGGAGGTTGGGTGACAGGTAACCTGGAGAAGCCATTGGGGACACTGAGGCTGGCAGGCAAGATTCAGGAGCCTGGGAACAGACACTTGTACAAGTGTCTTCCATGTCAGCCTAGGACAGAGACTCTACCTTTACTCATTCACCTGAGTCTCATAACAAACAGTCACTTTCATTTTACTGAAAGGTGAAGATTAGCAAGATGAAGCTACTCACCTGGTATTGTTGGCTGGGACTCCGGGGTCTGGCGGCAAAGGGTTCAAGAAAGAATTCTTGAGCCTTACAGTGAAGTTTTTATAAGTGTATTAGAGAAGGTGGAGGAGAATGAAAGCCAAAGCAGGTGATAGAGACTCCTGGGCAGGAAGAGCTGCCCTGCAGGCTGGAGGCTGGTTGGCATTTGTACTCTAGAAGAAGTGGGCAAATCCCCTTTCCAGTCTGAAATTAGCAAGGGAATAGAACTCACAAGGAAGTTTGCAAAGATTTTCCAGGGAGCTCTCCCCAGGCTCCTTGTCTCAGGGAAAACATTAAGTTGAAGATGACAGTAATCTTTCCAGAGGGTTAACGAGATAAGCTTTGACTGCTAGTGCTCAGAAAAGGGCCTGTCTGGTGTGACTCAGATAAGCAGCATCCATTTCTGAAGTCTCCCTCTATCATCACCATAAGTAACAGAGCTGAGGTTTGGAAAGAGATCACTGCTTCCCAGAGCCCAGGCACTGCATGCCCCCCTAACCCCCCTGTCCTGTGGGACTCACAGTCTGTCCCTGGGCTAGCACAGTGCCTCTGGGAGAGCAGACAGGTGGAGAACTGAGCAGAGCTCACCCCACAGAAGCTCCTTTCTTTCCTTCTCACTTTTTTAAGAGCTGCAGAAATGTTGCCACAGCTGTCACATCTTTCAGAATTGGGGGGAAGGAGCAACAGGGCTTCTAACCTGTTTGCTGGGGGTTATCTGGGGAGATGATATGGTCAGGGAAAGGACAAGGTCCTGTGATTAAAATATCTGAGTGACAGGGCAATTCATACATCACGTTATATATGAACTCCCTCCCCCAATGTGACAGCCAAGAATGTTCCAGCATCAGCAAATGTCCCCTCAAGGAAGGGATACAACCACCTTTAATGGGGAACCACTGCTTGAGAGAAGCCCCACCTCTGATGCTCAGAAAACTGGGGAGTTGGCTCCCTGAGCCAAAGCAAACCCTCTGGGGTCTGGCTCTCACTCATCAGCTTACACAGCTGGGGTGGAGACCAAAGGGGCAATCCCTTCATTTAAATGAATAAAAACTTCAAATGGGAGTTGAAAATAATAGAAAACAGAGTAAGGTAAAGGCAGATGTATGAGCAGAAAGAAACCTACATTTCAGCGCCCCCTCCCCGCACCCCCCCGCCCCAGGGATGGCTCGGGTGTCCCATTGAGCCTGCACTGGCTCTGAAACCCACCCCTCTGTCACCCTGAGCCCTGTCATGGCCTCCAGGGGACATTTGGCAAGGCCTCGCTCAGTGAGTGAAGTCGGCCCTGAGGAGCTCAGATGTGAACCCATCCACCCAGGTGGGAACTGTGCTCCACATGGGCCAGAGCCTCACCCCACCACCGTAACTGTCCCTCCCATGCTCCCTGACCACCTTCCATCTGCTTCAGGCTGTGCACCGTGCACCGGGACCAGAGGACACGTTTCCTGCTGGTCCTGGGCTCAGGGGTTTGACCTGCCCCTTTCTCAGGCAAGGCCCTCAGGTCTCAGTCCCCATCTGTCCCTTCACCGTCCTCTGCCTTTTCCCTTCTCCCCGCCAGGACCTGAAAGAAAGGCGATGAGCTGAGTGCAGCCCCAGCTTTGTTCCCCCACACTTCCAGAATTCTAAGAGCACTTCTCATCTGGTTCTTACCCAGTCTTCCATTGGCCCAGCCCTGGAGGTACAGAAAGGAGCCAGACAGGGTCAGGGCAGGAGGACGGGACATAAACCCAATGGATAGCTTCAACACTCAGGAGGAGGTGTGGGTGGGGAGGCTGAGAAAAGGGCGCTCACTGTCCCCGCTTGGGGAAGCGTAGGACTGTTGGTTGAGGCCCAGGAAGCTGAAGTCCCATGTTAGAAGGGCCCCTTTTCTTGAGGCCAAATAGCACCTGGAGGTGATGAGAGGTGAGAGGTATGTGGTTAGGTGCTGAAGGTGCGGGGGTGGTGGGGTCAGTGAGTGTCCTCCGTATTCTGCCAGAAGATCTGAACTGGGCATGGTGACAGGAGATAGGGAAACCCCTGGGGGTTCTGCCAGAATGGGGAGGAGGGTGCCAGAGAGAGTGAGATAATCGGGAGGTGGAGCTGCAGGATGGGATGACTGGCTCTAGGAGGCTTCTGGCACTCAGTAAGTGCAGAAGAGAAAGCTTTTTCTGGAATCTTCTTCCCAGAGGGTCACTGATACTCTTCCTGTCGTGTGGTCATTTGTGCCCTCTCCTAGAGTCACTTCCTTTTTCAGCATTGGTACAATCATGGTTCACCCATGCTCCTTCAAATTATCCATCGTTTTCTCTACTCTGATGGGAAACTGAGGCAGTTTGGCTGGATGCCTGTTCCTGGAGCAAAGACAGTGACTCTTGATCTGTAAAGAATTGTAAAAGCATCACATATGCGTGTCTGGCAGATTCTGTCCCCACGGTTTTCCTGCATTTTCATTTGAGGTGAAAGGAATTTCCATCGGGTCAAAATTTGCTGGGATTCTGCATCTCAACCACCCAAATCTTGTGGAAATGTAAGAAGCTCCTTAAGACCAAATGCTGGAAGTTTCAGGGTATCCTGGCAATCTGAGCTTGACCTTCTATCTAAGAGGAATGAGAGGATTCTAGCTCAAGGGAAGTGGAAGAGAAGACAAGAGATTTTTAATGAAGTGTGCCTAATTATTTTAATTATTTATATTGGCTCCCATTTTAACCAAACTGGGACTTCCTTGCACCCCTCTCCCAGTCCCGTCTTCTCAGATGACTGACTGTATCGTCCATAAGACGGTCTAGTTTTAAGCAGCCTCCCCCTGGTCATTCTGCCCAGAGAAGCTGTATTTCTTTGAACACATGCTTTGAACACGTACTGGGATGTCGCTGTGCCTGCAGGTGTTGAGCTGACCTTCTGCGCAATTTGCTAATAAGGTGGCACCACCTGTGACAATTCTCCCTGCCTGAGAGCAGAGATAGGATAAGCTGCCTGATAGGCAAGGTGTCCTACCCTGGTCAAAGGAGGCAGGGTCAGCAGGCTGCCCAGCCTCCTTCCTGGGACTCTCTCTGCTGGGTGGAATAGACAGGGCGCCTTTGGGGGGCCGTGGCCTCGGGGAGATGCAGAACTGAGTTCCAGTATGGTCGCCTGCTTGCTCTGTGTAGGACCTGGGACTCTGGAGACCAAGGAGTTTGTCTTGGCCTGTCTCCAGCTCTGGGAGTTGGCCTGACACATCCTGTGTCCTCGATGCCTGACCTGGTCAGGGAGGAGGGGTCCAGGGCAGACATGAACCTCTTCAGTCACTGTGTGCGTGGTCCATTTTGGTGGTGTGCTAGCCAGTGTGCAGAGCTGCAGGGTAAATGGACCCACTCCATCAAGCACCAGCTTCCCCAAAAGGTCCAAGGGAAAAGAGCTTCTAAAAATAAAACAAACATGGAAATGCCATGGCAGAACACACAAAGGTTACATGGCGCTTTTAGACCATGCCGGAGACTTGCTACATTTGGTTGTTTGAAAGTTGTAAGACAATGAAGGTAGTATTTCTGGGAAAATTTTTGAGAAGAAAACTGAGCTGGATGATTTTGAAGCAACTCTTTCTGGGAAGGAAGAGTAGTTCAGTAGCTCTGTCGTTTCTAGTGCCCTTGCCCTTTTCCACCTTTACGCCTGTCTTGGCTAGTTTTCCTCCTCTCCCTTCTCCTGATGATGTAATTAATGGGAGGTTCCTCGAGTTTCTCTTTTTGTCTCTGGTCACCCACCTTTTGGGACCCCCTTCAGTCTCCCCTGGGTTGACCCTGTGCTTGATCAATTTTTTTTTTCATCTCTCTTCCTTGACCTTGAATGTCTTTTGGACATAGACTTGCAACTTTAACATGCTACTTCCTGCTGATATCTTTTATCTTCTCACTATTTTATGCTGTTAACCTCTTGTTTGCATAAAGGCTTCATTCACTGAGGTTACCATTTGAAGCCTGAACAAGATGGACTGATCAGTGAAGTTTGCTAGTTCCAATCTTCACAAACTGTAAAATTTCCCCATCACCTGAAAGGTCTCACAGTCTCCAGTCGATTGAAGAATAACCTAAAGCAAACCTCTGGGTGAGATGATGGTCTCACAGTCTCCAGTCGATTGAAGAATAACCTAAAGCAAACCTCCGGGTGAGATAAGAGATTTGAATGGAGTCTGTTATCATAGATGAGAAAGGAGAACCTAATACAGCTACCTCCATAAACCATTTTGTTTTCTCTTTACAATCAGATGTTGGAGGAGAAAAGGAATCTGATCCGTGAACTTTGTCCAGGCACAAGCAAACTGAGTTTTATCTGATGCAGTAGAGAATACTGAGGAAGAAGGGTGGGCCTCTCACCTGCGTGTGTGTCTGTGCTCTTTTGAAAACCACGTTATTTAGCATGGAATTCACTGTCACTTTTCTCAGCATTTCGTGACAGTCCTTTGAACAGGAATATAGTGCTGGCAGATCTTTAAGTTGCTGTGGGTCTGAGCAAAGAAGTCTTGCCATCTAGCCAGTGACGTTCATGTTAGAATATTCACATGATGAAGACCAGTGGGATTGACGTAACGGGGTGCAGCCTATTGAAAGGGAGAAAAAGTCTTTTCTGACCACTGTCTAATTCAGATTTAACCAACATGTTGGCTAAAACATGTCACCCAAGTAAGAGATGGTAAAGTACCTAGTTGTAGCTAGACTAAAATACATGAAACACAAGCCCAAATCTGAGGTATAAAGTGAGAAAAATTATTGTCAAAAGACTGTAGGTGTGTCCTGGTGCATTAACAGTTAAGTCCGCTGGCGTAGTCCACATATATTCCAAGGATCTGGGTTCATGACCTGGAGCTGGGGTACCATCCAAGATAAACAAGTAAATAGAATAAGTTAAATGCTGCTTCTCTTTTCCTGCCTGCCTCTGCTCACCTTCATTCCTGTCCCTCTATGCAATTTCTGAACCTATTTATACAGCATGAGAGACACCAAAATTACTGTCTTAACAAGCTTAGTTGTCTGTTTTCCTGGGTAAATAGTGGGAAAGCAGTGATGGATGGCAAGTCAACAAAACTGGGTAGTTAGTCTAGGTTCTCACTGACAGTGCAGGAGTCCTGGGTCAGTGTGCTCCATTTACTAAAGCGGGAAAGATTGCCATCAACAACTTCAACTTTTTGCAAGTTAAGTTAGACATTTTAACTTTCCAGAAAATACCTTCATTCAGAACATTTTATCCCCCTACCGACATAGGTACAGGCTTTGGAGATTAGTAAAGGTGGCCTGCTGCCTGTTCCTTATGGAGTCCTCCTTCCGGGAGCTGAGCCCAAGCATCAGTGGAGACTGGGTTATTTCGTTTCTGATGGAGTCAAAAAAAAAAAAAAAGGAAGGAGTGGGAGGCTAATCAAAGAAAATAACAGTGATCCCATATGGGGCTGACTGAGGAGGGGCCTGATGACCTACCATGAATCCTTGGGTCTTTGATGCTGAGTGGGATGGATTCTTGTTTTAACTTACATCTCAGTGGTGGAGTCTCACTGTGCTCAACCTTTCCTGTACATTAGAATCACCAGTGTGGACCAGCTGATGGAGTCTCTGGTTCCTTGGGTTTTGTTTTATTTCTATTTCTAGATGATTTTGATGGACTGGGAAAGTTGGAATCACATGCTAGAAGGAGGTTGACTAGCAAGAAAGTAACTGTGGACAAAAAAAGAAGCCAGAACAAAGGTTGTGGTAACGGAGATTATGAAGATAAAGATGATGATGAAGGTGTGATGAAGATGATGATAAAAAAGATGGTATCTGTGACAACGTTAACAGTAGCTACATGTAACATGATCTTTTGCCAGTTGGGGCTCTAGAAACAATGATCCTTACTGCACACTCATGAAGTAGGAACTATTATTATCTCCATTTTGCAGTTGAGGAAACTGAGTCATTTGTTTTTGTGACCCATAAGAATAAACCAGCTCTTTGACTCTTGAGTCCCAAGATTAGGTGAAGGGTGATAACCTTTATCCTACACAGCCTCATTAGGAATTCAATACTCAAGTTTCTGTACTGTAAAAGTGCAAAGGAGATTATGATCAAAGACAAAGGAATCAAGAGGATAAAATTGGCTGGTGGAAACCTGATGCGCAATTTTATTTTGTTTTGTTCTTCTCAACATCCCTGAGTTTTCCCACATCAAATATAGCTTGGTGACATTACAACATTATCTAAATATAGAGAAAATAAGATATCCCGCTTGCCCTCATGAATGTTTTGCTTTGTTAATGTTTTGCTTTGTTAAGAATGATGCCCTGACCTGGGGGCAAGAGAGCATCTGTATCCCAAGGACAGTGCAGGCAAGCTGCTAATCTGTTATAAGTTGCAGATTTCTCTAAACAGCGTGGTAAATATGACTGACTATTCAAGTCATTCATATTATGAATATTTACTAACCACCTGAGTGGCCAAGCCTCCACTGAACAAAGCGGATATCAGATGAATAGCATTTTAGCTCCTAGGGAATTCAGCTGGCAGGAAGGTAGATACAGACACAAAGGGAAAGAACATTTACTGATGCTCTGTAGCCTTGGTATGGTGCTGAATCTTTCATATCATTTACTCATGCAGTTCGTGATCATTTTCCGCAATGGTTATGTTCTGTCATAGTGAACTTGAATGAATATAGAAGGGAAGTGAGAAGACAGGAAAGAGGCGCCTTGCCACTTGTGGGGAGGATTTTGAAGGATGAACTCACTTTTGGTATATCAACAGGAGGAAAAATTGGGAGGGGAGATATTCAGGCAGATTTAGAGTCCACAGATGCCTGAAAATGAGCCCTGGGGAATTTGCAATAGCTGAGTATGGTGGAGGGTCACTTAAGAGTGCTGCAGTCTGAGAAGTCTGTCCTGACCACCTCACCGCCCTGTCCTGGGGAAACAGGTGTCCTCACCTGCCTTTTATTCTGAAAACACATTCCATATTCCAGGAGAGAGTAGCTGTGAGCTTTGACTTTGTACTTGAAGTTTCCATATCCTTCTTTCCTACAGCAGAGTGAACTCCTCCAGAGCATTCAGTGCCTCAGGATTGTACCTCACTGAATATTTGTAGAAGGAACCCAAAGCATCCACGGAGGAAGTAGCTAAGGAAAGAGGGCCAATTGTAGGGAGTGACTGCTGTCTGGAACCAGCAGCTCAGTGGAAGCCTGAGCTGCATCAGCTGCCAGATAGCAGGGGCTGTGTTAAAGAAGAGGCTGCACCTCCTTCCCTCAATGAGTTTTGCATGTGTGTTAAAGCTCATGCACTTCCATACCAGCCCCAGATGTTTCTGATGTCAAGGACTGTGATGCTCTTTCATGGTGGAGCTCTGGACAGGTCTGAGAGTGCGGGCAAGAAGCAAGGCTAACTGTTCAACTCAGGTACTCAGTCTCTGTGCAGCTCCTCAGGAGGTTCTTGGAAACTTCAATTTGAAGCCAATAACATTTAACGAAAGCAGGTCCTCCCATAACATCTTTTGTTCATCATAAGACAAAAATCTATATTTTCTTTCTCGTCAACCTTATAATGAAATAACATTGAATGAAATGACATTACTTGAAGATCCGCTGTATAGACTCTTGAGTTAGATACTGACTTGTTTCTTTTTTTTTAATGGACCCCTTTTCTGCCAATTCTGTGTTTCCTTCCTGACGATTAAGAGGTGTATTCCTGAGTTGGACAGATCTGGGGAGCTGCCTATCTGCAAGATCAGTGTGCCATGGAGTGGGGGCGGCTTGGTGAGCGAGGGACTAGCAAGGACCCTGGGCTGGGAGTGAGGCTCCGCTCTCACTGCCTTGAACAAGGAACCCCACATGCTCATTAGGACCCAAAAACTGTGTAGCCCATCTGGCACTGAGCGTGGGGAATTTACGGAGTATTCCTGAATGCTGGTTAGTATAGTAAACTACAGTCTTACTCTAATTCCAGACAGATTTTTCAAAGCAAGGTCATGTGAGACAAGATGGACACACAAAACAGTAAACTCGTGGTCACCAGCAGCTCAGGCCTCCATGGCTGACAGCATAGTAAGAATGTGTCAGTAGCTGAAGGGTGGCATGTTGCTGGGAAAGCTTTGGTAAAATCATCCCCAAATCCCTCACATCTGGTCGAGTAATTCAACTTGTAGAATCTCAGTAAATTGAAGACTATCTCTGTAGACATTGTTTCATGTCTCTATGGGAGAACCACCTCCCAACATAGAAAAATGCCCAAGTCCCAGAGTGAAGTGTTCTCAGATAAGAGACATCCTTGTCTCTGGTCATTCTGACAGTATTCCTTTCTTAGATCAATTTAAGTGTATGTGTCTGATTCAGGACATGAATAAAAACACCATAAAATTGATTTTATGTTCAGAGAACTTGAATTTTTTTTTTTTTTTTTTTTTTATAAAAATGATGGTTGACACTTTCAGATATTTGGAGAATCTGCTAACCCTCCTTGCAGGCAGTTTGTGTTCAAATGGGAAAGGAGAGGGAAATGTGAAGTTGGAATTGCTGCCGTGCTTAATGATTCCAGTATTCCAGCCAAGGAAACTTACTTGCAAAGGAATAGAGAACTTAGAATTTTCATCTTTGAGCTGCCATTCTCAACATTTGAGATCTTATGATGAAACTGGAAAAGTATCATAAGATAGGAGACAAGTAAAATTCTCTCCTTCCCAAGCTTGGGAAGTGTAAATACTAGAATCTGTATTCTGGGACATAGGACCTTGTCTCAAATAGTTCATTTTGAGAACTAATAAATAATAACATGGAGCCAGCATGCATTCACCAAAACTCACTCACAGTGAGTCAGGGAAGCCTAACTTATTTCACTGATATTGTCTTAGGCGGGTCCATTGAGACAATGTGAGCGCAAGGGTATTACTTTTACTTATGGAAAAATTTGATGACAAATTAGGGGATAACAAATTAGACTTCTCTTTTGGAACTTCCAGGGTAAAATAGAATATGGAAGCAATGCTATCATTGCCTTTTCTATTCCACTTCTTTCTCTTTCATTCTTGCCAACATTCTCATTTCCATGAAGAAAATTAATTCAAATATATTGCTCTATTCCAAGGTTCCTCTCATTTTTTTATTTACTGCTGGCATTTCAACAGTTTTTAAATATGTCTTTTTTTCCATTCATTCATCTAATGTTTTGATGACTTTCTTGAAAAATACTTTGCATATCATGAAAATCATCTGTTTTAAATGTACGAATCAATGAATTTTGTTAATCTATGCAGCTGTGCACTCTCACCAAAGCCCAGTTTAGAAATTCTATCACCCCAACATTTCCATTGCCATCACTGACACCTGCTTTCATCTCTAGCCCCAGCCAAGCAGTGATCCATTTTCTGTCTCTATATTTGCCTTTTTGGAAGAACTGTATGCAAATGGAATAATGGCAACCTATTCCTGGGTTAGTAGTTTTCCCTTTGCCCTGTTGAGTCATGTTCCATTGTGGAGCACAACACATCCCAGTGACTCCATTATCTGGTGACAGTTGGATGATTTCAAGCATTCACCTAATTTTTAGTTGACTACTTTTATTCCTAATCCGAAGGATAGATTAGACTAAGCTCCATTTCCCTTGCTGTTTTATCCCCATACCCAGTTGGGGGGACAAAAATGTCTGCAATAAGGACTTAGAGGAAGAGCGGACTGTCTGCCCCCTGACACCCTGTCTCTGGACATAGAGACCGTGAGAAACATGCAGCAGATATTTTGAACTTGATGCTAGAGGTTGATCAAATTGCCCACTCTGACTTTTGGAAAGAGAAAAGCTCCCAGGTCAAAATCTGAAGAACAAGGGACACACATTCCTGACTTCTGTCTTCCTGCCTCATTTAAGTGACTTTGACCTGGAAAACATGAAAATTCAATGTTGCCAAACCGAGGAATCCTTTTCTTTTCCTTCCAGTATTTGTTTCCCCACTGATTTCATGACTAAATGAATGCTTTGACAAGTCGTAAAATTCCATTCATGACTCTCTCCCTCTGTGTCTGCTGTGTGCAAGGCCAGAATTGGCTCCTGCCGGACAGGATGCCCCACAGACCCCTTCTCTGCCTGGATGCCTGGAGGAATTCGTTTCAGGGATACTCGCATTTTTTTTTTTTAGCTTTAGTATCATTTATCTTACATAATGGCCCCTGAAATTTCATTTGAATTTAATCACAAGGAATCTGTTTTAGCAAATACGTCCATTACTTCCTTTAGTGAGTTTAGATAGTAATGAAGAGAAGTTGGGAATTCCATTTCAGGTGTTCTGACCAGCCTATGCAAAGGCTTTGATCCACTGAAAACTGTCTCAGGATCTTAAACACAAACTCATCATCCTGACGTGGCAGTACTAGGGTGGCATGCATGCTGGGGTTGACCCCCTTTGCTCCTCGGAGCCGCCTGGAAGGCATAGGGTGATCAGTATCTTTGCAGCCATTGCCCACAGTCTACACGTAGGAGCAGAGGTGTAGCCCTATCCTGCCATTATTTGTGACCCCATCTCATAGGATCCCACCAGACTGGGGGCCATTCTACTTACCTCCAGTGCTGGCAGACACAGACAACACTTTTGCCGACGTTGGCAGGGGCAGCTTGCACTAATCCCTGGAGCAAATGGAGCGCCTTTCCCCTCAGCCTCTCCCTCTCCTGTACTCCCTTCTGCGCTCACTGATGCCTTCACTCAGACAGGATGCCCGGCGGGCTGAGCGGTTCCATCCCATGTGTCCTGATGAAACTATGTTGCTAACATGAGCCGCCTTCTGGAGGGCCGGGCACGGGCTCTGTTTGGTTAAATAGCTTTCTTGAGAAACTGTAGACCCTTGAACAAGATAACATGGGTTTGAACTGCATGGGGCCACTTCTACATGGATTTTCCTATAAATAGATGGTGTAAATTTTTGGCACTGATACAGGACAGAATAGTAAATGCCTTTATGATTTTCTTCATTTTCTCTGACTTATTTTTTGTAAGAATGCAGTATATACTACATAGACCATACAAACTATGTGTTATTTGAATGCTTATGTTGTCAATAAGGCTTCCAATCAATAATAGAATATTAATAATTACATTTTTGAAGAGTAAAAAGTTAAATTTGGATTTTCAACGGCAGGGATCCGTCGAAACCCCCCATCTTGTTCAGGGTGCATCTATAATTCATGTATCATAAAGTCTACCCATTTAACCTATGCAAATGATGGCTTGTTGTGTATTCAGAGTTGTGCAGATTTCACCATGTCCACTATTAGAACTTTTTTAGCCCCCCCCACCCCAAAGAAACCCAACACTCCTGGGCAGACACCATGCACACCCCTCTTCTCCAGCCCTGGGCAACCATTCACAAGCTTACTTATAGATTTGCCTATTTGACATTTCATATAAACAGAATCACGCAGTGTGTGCTTTTGGTGACTGGTTTCTTTCCCTCGACATCATGTACCCGACTCATCCATGTTGTGGTGTGTGTCAGTAGTTCACTCTGTTTTGTGGCTGACTAATACCCCTCTGCAAGGATGCTCTCATTTTGTCGATCCACGCATCAGCTGGTGAGCATTTGGGCTGTTTTTCATCTTTTAGCTATTATGATACTATGATAATGCTGCTGTGAGCATTCATGTGCAAGATTTGGTATGGACTGGTGTTTCCTTTTCTGTTTTTCCTGAAGTAGATCCCTAGAAATGAAATTTATGGTAACTCTGTTTAACATCTGAAGAGCCAGAGCCAGGTGTTATTCATTCAGTTCCTTTAAGCTTCTGGGAGACTAAAGAAGCAGTGAAACTTTGCATGATATCTTTGATTCTCAGATCTCCATCAATATGCTTTTATAGAAGTAGTGCAGGAGAATGTTTTGTGTGCAATATCCCAGAACGGGAGAGAAGTAACTGTCAGAGGGCTGTTAGCTCTACCTGTAATCCTGTCCCCAGGGTGTTATGGGCTTTTCTCACCAGAGCCAAGCCTGTGTCTCTTTGGATTTGAAATGTGCTGCTGCATTATCATCTTGTACCTCTACACAGTAAAATTGTTTTTGCTGGTTGAGTTTGGCAGCTTGTGATTTTTTAATAGCTTCAGATCACTCTCTATTTGGAGTCCAGACACTATGTTTTCAGAGTGCTCCACAGAGTCAGGATTGCCTTCTTAGGAACTAGGAAGCCCTGTGAAGAGCGTTACATAACGCAAATTTCACTAGCTTTGAATCCAGTTTTTGATACTCTCATTTGCATCAATACTCATATTTCAGAATTCAGTGGTTGTTAGAATAAAGCTTAGACCAAGGATTAAAGATGAACTCTCCTGCTCATAATCCATTTGCCAAACTACATTTCCTCCACAATGGCTATTTCTTACTGTGGACAGAGGAGTGAGTGAAGAACATATGGAAATATGTTCTATATAAACAGCATAACAATGTAAAAGATAACCAATGAATTGCCGATGTGCAGATATATTATTTTAATTTTTTTTTATTGTTCCAAGTTGATCGTCTTATAGTCAACCATCTTATGAGATAGGTTGATGAGCATGAGAGAAGGGGAAACTGAGGTTCAGAAAAGATTTGAGACGCAACAGGTGAGGGCCCAACCTAAGCCAGTCACAGGATTTCCCTGAGGCTCCGTGTTCTCTTCTCTAACGTAGTTGCACTCATAAGTCATCGCGCTTCCTCAGCATCAGCCACGTATGTTAACACTGCAGAGAGATGCAATGTGAAAGTTTGAGCTCCTTTTTGGTTTTGATTTTTCACTTGAGTATATTACCCAGGTGGAATATGACTCTTGATAGAGTTATCAGAAAACAGAGATGCATCAAAGGAGAAAGTGTGAGTTTCCAGTTCTCTCATTAACCCGTAACTCCCTCCTGAGCGTCAGTTGTCCAATGACATTAAAGGTGATTCGTTAATATCAGTAAAGATGGAGTGTCCATGTCAGAATGATGCAGCAGTTCTAATTAAGCAAGCATCGCTGCACTGTCTGCCATAGAGAAGGCACTGGAATAACTGAAAGACCCATTAGGATGGGAAAATAGCAATTTTTGGTGTAGTCAGGAAAAAGAATATTATTCTTTTATTATAATTAAAAGAAATGAACCTAAGGTTTCAAAAACGTGATGCTAAGGATAAAAAAGAAATTACAAAATTATTCAAATATTATTTATGCAACATTGTCAGCACTAGGTGACTTATTGTTTGTGAACACAGGCACATAGAGTGGAAGAATAAAGTCATGAAAGGAAGCACACTGATTCAATCTCTGGTTAGGAGCATAGCCTCAAGGCCTCAATAGCTATATTTTTTTTCTTAAAAAATGAAGCAAATGCCCAGCTATCAACACAGTAAAATATTTTGTAATATTTAAAGTATTTCAGAAATTTAAAAAATGTTGATTTACCATCTGGATTACTTCCTAGGCATAGACATATATTTTTATTTTGCCTTAGAGAAGGTGATTGAAGCCATGCATCTTTTTGTTGACTTTGTATGTCATAAACATTCTTTTTCTCACTAAATATAATGCGTCATGTTCTTCCTGGCCCTCCCAAGTGTTTCTGTTTCCAATGTGATTTTTCACTCAGAGATGAATTTTTAGAAGAAGCAAAAATACTGGGGCTTCCTTTTAATATTTGATGATGATATTCTATTTATTCCTTTGTAATTATTCATAATTATTTCTAGTTCATTTATAATGTATTTGGCCTCTGGCACTGGAAGAACTGATAACGTCAAGACAGAGGCAACATTCAAGTCTGCTTTAGTCAAGACACAGCGAATCTGTTTCATTTACTAAGAAATTCTTCGAGTCCCAGGAATTCACAACATGCAACTTTTATTTACTATCACCCAAAACAACAATTAAGCAAACACATGTCTGGGTTGGAAAGAGGATCTTCTGGTTCCCGTTACTAGGGCTCAGGTCTGGCTGCTGTCCAAGACCCCCTGCCATGTTCCCTGCTTCTAGGACCCAGGCAGTAATTCCTCCATCCTAGGTTGTTGGCCCTTCTACAGAAATGACCTGAGGTCTCATGAGGATTTGCCATCCTGTTCCCCCCAGTCCTGTGTGCCTGTCGGTCCTGGATTCTCCAGATGCAATAGTAAGAAGACAACTAAATTATCCTGTGCTCTAGGGTTGCTGATTTCCTAATTTCTAAGCCAAAATGTGTCCCTTTGAAAAAGAGGAATCTCTCTCTCTCTCCTCCTATAGGGAGGTTGGTGAAATATCAGGGCTTGCAATGCCCTTATGAGAACCAAGAGTTCTTAGATCCCACTAGGCCCAAAGTGGCTCTGCCTCTTTGGCTTCCCTCATACCCGCTGTGTTGTGGAGTGAACCAGTAATACTTCTAAGTCCAGTTTCCCGGTGGCTCTGTAAACAGTGATTGGGGAAGGCTGGTTTGTAATGTCCAGTACCATTGTATTGCCTGTAAGAGAGGAAACAGCCTTCAGGTGGGGAGTGAGGGACGAGGGCAAGGGAAAGGGGAGACAGTGCTCCTTTGTCCCTAGCCACCTGATGCCATTAGAATGAGGGGGCTGGCACCTGACTAGATGCCAGTTGCATCTATAAGATATGCAGTTAGAGTATTGATCCCTACAGGGCATTTCATCTCTGTCTATTGGTATTTAATGTACAGAATTATAGTAGGAGTTAGTGGATAGGAAAGGAGTTTCCAGGAAACCAACTTGGATACAGCTGGTTAAATATTTAGAAATAAATCCATCCAGAGTCTCATAGCCCAATATGAATGTCTGCTAGCTTAAATAGTCAAAATAAATTATGGAAAAACTAGATAAAACAAAGAAATAAAGGTAGAAGGAAGGTTTTCCTCAGCTTACATTTTATGAAAGAATCACAGCTCTTCATGGTAATTTAAAACCCCAATAAGATAAACATAGAAGCCAGTAAACTAAAAAAATTGGTCACTCTAACTGGAATAGATAAGATGTTATTCTATTTAATGTATGAAGAGCTGATGCAAATCAGTATGATGAGATAAATGAGTCAGAGAGTAAATGGCACCCCCAAAATGCAAAATAAATGCTTTAAAATGAGAAATCTTATGCAAAAAAGGCATATTTGTATCTATTGCTGGTGAGAATGTAAATAGCTCAAACCTTTTGGAAAGCATTTTGGTAATATTCAATAGATACCTTGAGATATTTGTCCCTGGAGTCCCAGTAACCAGCGTCTGGAAGTATATTGTAAGGAAATAGTAAGACAAATCAGGGGGAAAAAGCTCTATGCCTTGAATTGTTCATCATTGCATTACCACAATAAGGCACTAAGATAATAATGGCAATCTGTCTAGTATAACTACTAGAATATTTCCATTTTGTTATGGACATGGAAAATGATTTCACTACAGGTTAAGGAAAGAGCATGTAAAATTGATTTAAGAGCGTAACTATTTAAAAACAGAAAGATCTCTGACATGAAATGTTTAGAAAAGAAAAAAGAAAAACCTGTGTTCACCAAAGACTAGAAGAAAATAAACCAAATGTCAGTAGCTGTTATAAGTGCTAACGTTTCTACATTTTAGAAATTTACAAAATTTTTATAATGAATGTGGATTGCCGTCATAATGGAAGGGAATTGCCTTTAAAACATCCGTGAGTTTGGCTAAGTGGTTTACACAATGAGTTTAATTTCCTTTACTTTTACCAGCTTCGTATTTCAATAGATCTTTTGTTTTTTTAAAAAAAGTGTTAACTCTCTTCCTTAACCAACATCTGAGCTTCCCTACTGGGGCTTAAGTAATTTGCTTTCATTTTCGTTATTTTCATGTCGGTTTGATGTATTACCTGCAGCAATTTCAGAGTTGGTAGAAAAGGATGCTTTGCTTGGTTACATGAAGGGAAGATCTGAAGAGCAATCATGGGGGTTTATCTCTGTGGCTTTTGCAGGATGGAAATTGTTGGGACATTGACCCTGTGCTTTCTGTAATGGGATAGAAACACAGAACTTGGTCAGTTGCTACTCTCACTTGTGGAACTTGTCTTTGACAATTCAGTTATTGGTATGGAGATTATATTATAATAGGTCATCTAAAAATTCAGATTGAATCAACATTTACGGGGCATCTGTCTTCTCTGTAAGAAGCGGAAGAGGTGGGATTCTTTGACCCTGGAAGTGTACCTCCATACATGCTGTAGTTTCTTGAGTGTGGTACATACCCACAGAAAACAAGGAATGGGACTAAGAATCCGCTATGGTAACTGATATTCAGAAGTCTAATGCAAAGGCATAGATATCGGTAGAGCAGTAACTACTAGTCAAAGAATCATTTGCTTGATGCATGAATGGGTAGCTTCATGGACGGACAATGCACAGGCAATCTAGTGAATGAAACAAGTTATCAGTAGATTAGAGAATGTTTGCAGAAATCCAAGGACCCCTGTTCTAGAATCCACCAACAGAAATGATAAAGAACATCCCCAAGTCTCTTGTGCTCCTGAGCTTCAGGAGCGAAGCAGAAAAAAAAATAGTGAGTTGGCAGGCTCTGCTTCCAGTCTGGTCACTGCTGTTATTAATGAAACATTTCGAAGAATAGTCCTTAATGACCTCAAAGCATGGTCTTAGCTGAGTCCTTTAATATTCTGTGGCTGCATTTCAAACCCACCTAGAGCAAGAATACTCTTTAAGTCAGGTTATTTTGGACACAGCCAACAACCTGTCTTCAATAAATGATTCATGTCAGGACAGCGTTTGAGGGCATGTAGTTTGTAATGGGTTTCTCTTCGGGTCCATTATGCATAAATCAACTCGGGAAAATGGCTCTGGCTTGTTGGCTTCCCTTTATGAAATCAAGGAAACAAAAGATTTAAAATCCAGCCTCACTGACCTCCCACTCTCTCCACAGTCTTACTAAAATGTAAGCATCTCCAACAAGGATCAAGGACACTGATCGAACAGGGAGGAGGGTGGAGAAGGGCCTGCTGGTGGGAAAAGAGCCCATTTACTCGTATCTGCAACACAGACAGGGAGAAAAAGGCCATTTGCTTATTCTTCCCAAATTTGCTAACTCTGAGCAGATTCCCAATGGACCATTCCTTCCAGTGAGCCCCTCTAATCACAGCCTAGTCAGTGGGGTTCTTCCTTCAAGCTCTGCTCCCTAGTGAGTACCCAGGGTGGATGCCTTGTTAATTTCCCTGATCAGAATTATTATGGTTGCATGAGGTACAGCTGGCTCCCTGTCCCATTTCCGAGTCATAATACAGGGAGTGGTCACAGAGGCTTTTGTCCAGCAGCCTGTCTCTTGCCTCACTGAACGCCCCCATCCTCCTTACGGGGTCACTATATCTGTCAGTGTCTCATATTGACAGATGAAGCTGAGCTCACTAGAGGCCTGAAACAAGGAACTAGAGAAACCTCATTTTTGCTGGGTTGCTCTAAAGAGAGCCCTGGGGTCCCCGCTTTCTAGATAATCCTCTGGCAGTGAAACAGAAACCTTGGACCCGCCCAGTGGGACCTTGGCTGGAGGGTTTTGTGTCTGCTGAGACCTAGGACGAAGTTAAATGTCAACAGAATAGCTTTAGACATTTAGGGTGTGACCTCTACTATTGCAAACCGACCTCTACTCTAGGATGCAATCTCTGCTTTTGTTCACTTGTTCCAGTTGCATTGTACAAACCAGTTCTTTGAGGCTCATTCATGTCCTGGTTTTTTTTTTTTATAAATACTCTGCATTATTTGGGTTTGGGGCCCCATTATTTGAGTGTTTTACTCCATGCAGTTGCCGGCTAATAAACTCCTCCTAATTCTCTTTAACATCAATCTAATCTCACTGGCTACTTTGCAACAGGTCAAGGGACCAAGATGAAATGAACACACAGATGATCAAGAGCCAAACTCATCTCTGACACCCAGTTCTAGCTCTTCCCTTCTGCATGTATTTCTTCCACCAGGAATAGTGTCAATTTCCCAGGTCCCTAAGGAAGATTCTAGCCTGGTGGACACATGCCGATTCAAAAGAGATTCCCAGTCAAGTGAATCCCCCAGCCTGTATGTACAGAA
>RJWH01009816.1:0-20381 GCA_004363575.1 Solenodon paradoxus
GGCGCGCCCTCTGGGCGCCGCGCACGACGCGGGAGCGACCCAGGGAGGCGGGACCCGGCCGCCCGCCGCCCGCCGCCCGCCGGGGCTTTAGAGAGGGAGCGGTCAATCAGCCTCCCGCCCAGGGAGAGGCAGGGCCCGGGCAGTCCCAGAACAGGCCATCTGCTTCCCAGGATGAACCAGAGGACCACGCGCGCGACTGCTCGTGTGGGGCCAGAGAAGAAACTGGAGGTGAAGGCAGAAAGGAGGCCTGGGGCCCAACCCGGAGCCCTCAGCTGGGACGGTCCAGGGACCGAGAGGGGCCCCGGCTTCAGCACCACGGACAGCTCCCGACTTGGGTTACACCGGCTTTAATGGAGCACATTTTAAACCAAGGCCGAGAAGGTTGTGTGGGGAATTCTTTTTTGTCATTTTAACTGGTTGCTTTTTTTTTTTTTTAAAGGAAAGGTGCAGGCAGGAATGAAGGTGCGTAGACAGGCAGGAAGAGAGAGGAGGAAGAAGCAAAGAAGCAGTTTATTGTTCATTTGGCTTCTTCCCCTGGCTCTGCGTCTGGACCCGGGGTCCTTGGGGTGGATGTGGCCTTATCCCCTAGGCCACCAGGGTGAACCGGTACATATTTCTTAATGGTAAAGAGATGGTTCCAAATGAAATGCGTCTTCCTACAAGATGCACACACAAGCCACAAAGTCTTGTACAAGAGTAATTACTCAGGTCAAGTCAGAGGCTGGGGCAGAGCATGTAACACTCAGGTTTGAGGCCAGGGCTTCAGTGGACAATCAAAGTTAAAGAAACTAAATAAAAGTGCTTCCTCCTCTTCCTTCCCCCCTGGAAAATGCTTCCTCCTCCTCTCCCTTCTTTCTGAGAGAGACAGACACAGACAGAGAGAGAGACAACAGCCAGCCCTAGTGGCATAGCGGTTTAGTTCACCAGGTGCCGTCCACATACATCTCAAGGTCCCTGGTTCAAGACCCGGGGCCCAGGGAAACAAGCTAGATGAACAACTAAATAAAACAATACATAAAGTCCTTCCTCCTCTCTCTGCCTTCCTGCTCACCTTCATTCCTGCCTGCGCCTTCCCTTTAGAGAGGGTGTGATAGGGTGGGGGGGTGGGTTACTCACAAATCTTCCATGGGACTCCATATCCAAAGAGAGTGCCACCTCCTCCTGCGGGTGTCCCCGATAATGAGTAGAGAAATGGTTCTGCTAGATGGTGGTATGTTTCCAACTGACCACTGGAATCCAGGACTTTTCTATGCAAAGTGTACATTGAAGGAACCTTTTACAAATAAACATTTAGGACACCAGCTTACACCAGTAAATGAAAGGTGCAGCTATGGGTCCCAGGAATCTGTACCTTCCAAGGCTCCTGGTGAGCCTAGCGCTCACTCACGTTCAGACACTCTTAGAATTCCTGTTTGCTGCTGCCTTTACTGGGCCCTAATTTCACCTACTTTTCCTGTGTATTTTCACTGCCAGGTGTTTTCTCGCTCCTCTTACATTTTGGAGCAAGTTTTTGTCTGCTGGCCAAACTCTCTGGTCAGGCATTGTAATTACTCCCGTACCTTCTAATCATCCTGCCCTGTACACAGTTAGGTTTCAGCCTTCATTCATTCATGTGAGCCGTTGTATTTAATCATCTCAGGAGGACAGAGATGGAAACACTGAAAATGCAGTGCGGAGAGAAGCAAGCTAAGAAAAGTGCCTTCGGAAACGCACATGAGTGTTTGTTTTCTGTTGTGAGAAACTGAGTCCAACCCGGGTCACATTCCAATAGTTTATGACTGGATAGAGAGCACTAACCATTAGGGGAAATATTACCCCACCTCAAATCCTCCAGGAAACTGTGCCTCGCTTCTGGAAGAGGTGTTTTTACCTCCTGGTTTTTTCCCCTTTAAACTATGGACATCCTAGAAAACAATGCAGGTCTTCAGCTCCAGTGTTGTGGAAACCTTACCTATTCTGTCATGTCGTTCAGCACAAGAGCTGGAAATGCCAGATAAAATTCCCCATGCACGGCACGTGCGTGCTCGTCCACCAGTAGACCATCTAGTATGCCTTTCCTTCTCTACGCATCCGATTTCTTCTAGGATTAATCATTGATTTTATTTTTTTTAAAGGGCAGGTGCAGGCAGGAATGAAGGCGAGTTGGCAGGCAGTCAGGAAGAGAGAGGAGGGGGAAGCACTTTATTTTAATGGGTGTTCCCTGGGACACGGGACACCCAGGTCCTTGGTTTGTACATGGACTGCGCTCCTTTGGAGGCAGAAGGCCTAACCGCTCCTCCACCAGGGTGGCCCAATCATTGGGGGGTTTTTTGTTGCATTTTCTATGTGCTGATCTTTACTCAACCTCAGCTCCCACACCAGTTTCTCAATTGCCTTCTCAGATTATCAGGCGTGTGGTGCGTCCCCTCAATTCCACCTTTGTGAAATCTGTTCTTGGCCTTTTTGACCAGCTCTGGGCAAGTCGTGCTCTTCTTGGTGCACGGCTGTCACCTCAGCGGTCTCTCTGCCATCACCCTGGGAATTCTTTCCTCTGTTCCATGGGATCCCATGTCTCTCTTTGTTGGTGGAACGCATCTTCCAGGAGGCTTCCGAGCCAGGCACCGGGGCTGCTCCTCGTCGGAGGGCCCCACTGTAGGGAAATGTTCTTTCCGCCCTCTGAGCCCCGCACACGTTCTGACAGTGTGGCTGGAACAGACCCCGGCGGCGGGCGTGATTTTCCCTTTGAAGGCGTTTCTCATTGCCTCTCAGATTCTGGTGCTGAGGAGTCGGAAGTCATTCTACAGCCTGATCCTCCTATGTAAATGGAGGGCTTTCTCTCTGGAAGCCTGTGAGAACTTCGTTTTGCCCCCAGCATGATGGCAGGTCACGATTCTGTGCTGCTCTTCGAACCCATTGGACGGAATGTTCGGAGCAATCTGTTTTATCTGACATCAGATTGGGGAATTTTTCTTCAATTTTTCCTTCTCTTTGTTTTCTCTGTCATTTCTTTCTGGAGCACCTATTACTTGGAAGTTGGTCATCCTGAACTAGTCTTTTCATTTCTTTGTTTTCATTTATTTACTTGTATTCAACATTACTGCCAAATATTCACATTAAGATTTAAATTTCGACTCTGATGCTTTTAACTTCCAGGAGCTCTGATGAGGTCACTGAACCGTCCTTCTTACAGAAAATCCTGCTGTTCACAGATGCAGTCTTGTCTCCATGCTGCTTCATAGTGACGTGCAGTCCTGTGGTACCGCCCCAGGGACAGTACGGATTTCCCAGCCCCGAGGTAGATGATGTCCACACTGTCCTCACAGAAACTTATGTAACACAGGGAAGCTTGGGCAAAAGAAAGAAAACCATCCATCCATCACTGAGAGGGGATCACTGGCAATATTTTGAAATAGTCTTATAATAAGTGGAATCGTGTCTCTTTCATGGTGGCTGGAACCTCTCCTTGTCTTAGGCGCCCACCAAAACCACATACATTACCTGCTTTATCAGAGGGGCCCCTCGGCCAGCATGACTGGCAGAGCCTCAGTGCCATGTGAGAGCTTCTGAAAGGCATTTCCTGTCACATTTCATTCGTCGTGCCCCTAGCTAGTCTCCTAGTAAGCGCAGCTGTCACCAGGCTGGCCACCTGGCACCCGCCACTGTGCTTATTCAATTTGCTGTTTAAGAAGAAGACACAACAGCAGTGACACCCAAGCAACCCACCTGCACCTCCGTGCTCGATGGTGAGTGTCGAAGTCCCCCTCTGTCAGAGCCCCGTCCTTGGGCATCTTTCTGTGGGGTCCAGCCCAGCCACATGTCACTGTCCAAAAGCCACACCCAGGGCTCTCTGGCGTCCCTGGAACTCTCTTTCCCCTCAGTCCTTAACATATCATACAATTGGAACCATATTCTATAAACTACTGGGAATTTTGTTTATTCACCTGTAAATGACATGATGCAGATGTGTCTTAAGTATCATTTTTAAAGCTGCTTGGTCTTCTAGCTCAGGGATATACTATACTCCACATATCACTATTGTTAGCTGTTTAGATGTTTTGATGCTTTTGTTATTATACACAGCCTGCACCGAACATCTGTGCACACGTTTGAATTTCAGGTGACATACTTAGGTTCAGAAATTAAATGACTGGGTCACAACGAGTAGAAACATTAAAGAAACGTATTGATCATGGAAAACTTCAGACATAGAGAGAGAAGTTCATCAACTTTAAGTGCCTCTTAGCTAGCTTCTAGGTGGCACTGATGTTTTAAACATGCTTATTGACTCAAATAATGAAGCTCCAATGTAAGAATTAGGGAATTAGCTATAGTTTATTTTGTGTCAGAAAGGAGGCACTTTTCTCTTCGTAGCAAAGAGATCTTCCTTTTAATGCCTAAGTCACACAGCATAATGATCACTTGCTCTACCAAAAAGCTGCCTCGTTATTCTTGAAAATAATTTTCACCATAAGGCAAGTGTTCAAGAAATATGACTGATTGATCAAACCACATGACACTCTTTGAACTTTACCTGGAACTAGAGTCAGCCAGGAATAAGAGAAATTGAAAGGAATTCTGCAAACGCTGATGAAAATTATAGTCTGTAGGCATAAAGAAAGTCAAATGGCTAAACCTTTGGCATCGAAGTTTTTCCAGGAAGTGGGTGAGGGCAGGAGTCTGGAAGAGACTGTTCAGGCCACCACACACCACCTTTCTTTCACTCAAGGTCACGTTCAGGGCGGAGAAATCAACAGCAGGTCTCACTCACTGACAAGTTATCCAATGTCATCCATCCCAGATGCTCCCTTTCCCCACAAGACTCAGGAAGTCACTGGGCTCCTGTTCTGATTTGGTTAAACCTGGTCAAAATAGCCTGTTGTATGGAGAGGGGGGACTTGACTCGGTCACAGCCTGGCCATCCACTTGTGCACACATCTCTCCCACTGGACCACGGACTGTGAGAGAGCAGAACTGATTCTTACTCCGTTTTGAATTTCCAGTAGTTAATATTTTCTGGGACATACAGGCTATATTTATTAAAGTTAAACTAAAATTAAAGCGCCCCACTTGTGTCCCAATGTCCAATTGAAAAATCAAGATCGTGTCAAGGAGGTCTTGAAAATTATTTGAGATCAATGACTTTTTATGTATTGTCTGCACAAAAACACCATATAGATCACTGGTAATCTTTGTATTTTTGATACCTCTTTAAAAGGTGTTGGTAGCAGATAAAAAGAAATGACACTTAAAATTAATACTTTACATCTCTGTCTCTGAACTAGGAAGTTAGAGCAACTTCACAGTGATACATTCACATTCCGTACAGACTTCCCCGGGTGTTGCTGATTTGTTTGTTGATTAGATTTTTGAAGGGCATTATTCCTTCTGAGAACAGAGTGACTTAGCAAAGAATCATACAATCAAAACACTCCTCGGATCAGTTTCATTCTCTGGGAGAGGTAAGCAAAGAAAGTCATAGGAAAAATCTAAGCAGAAGATGAGAAGGGCAAAGAATATTGTCGGTATACGTATCTGCTGAGTCACACACATCAGACATGTAGTAATTTCTCTGTTCTTCAAAGAAACCCCACAAGAAGTTACTTGTTTTCCTGGCTCTCAGCGGAGCTGCTCCCTGGAAACATTATCCTGGTACATTTACCACAAGCATCTATACTAATAATCAACTCATTTTATTGAGAACATACTTAGTGCTGCGAACGAGGATAAGCACTTGACAGCACTGTCATAGTCAGTCATCTGGATACTTGTGTGAGATGCTGTGTTCAGTTCCCCAGAGAAGAAGATCCAGCAGGAGCCAGGAACCACTGAGGAGTCCTACTCCTGCCTTCTGCAAACTGGAGACCCAGGTAGCAGCAGGGTAATTCGAGCCCCAATCCTGAGACTATGGACCAGCAAACCTGCCGGTCTGTCGAGGGCCAGGATGATGAGATGAGATGCCCCAGCTAAAGCAGCGAAGCAGAGAAAAAGCGGGGACTCTTCCTTCCTGCATTTTTATTCTACTCAGGCCCTCAGCACATTGGTCCTGCCACCCACGTTGGGGAGGGCCCCCTACTTCACCGAGTTCCCAATTCGAATGCTAATCACATGCAAAGCACCCTCCTCGCAGACACACCCAGAATCATGACCAGTCTGGGTGACACAGAAAACTCACCATCCTAGGTGGCTACTACCAATAGGGCCGTATCGAATTAACCGAACCTTTCAGAGGGCAGAGTATTTGCTCATAATCCCACAACAAGTCACAGAATAGTATTCGATCCAGGTGTGTCCAATTCAGACAAGTCACTGGTGCCTTCGGGTGGAAGCACAGCCTCCCCTCTGAGACTGGAGAGCGGGGCTCGTGGCTCCGGGCAGAAACAGCTCTGCGGCGCCCCTGCGGCCGGGACGGCGGAGGCACAGCCTCTAAGAGCCGTGGACTCGGTTTACGACCTGAGACTGAAAAACAAAAGCAAGTAAATGAATAATACATAATTTTGTAAAAGAAGCGGTCAAGAAGAAAAAGACAAATCGGCTCCCTCCACGCCCCACCAGTGACTCAGGTGGCTAAGACACAGGCTGTAAAAGCCAGGGACCCAGGTCTCAAACTGGGGCCAGGTGGGGCGGAGGAAAAAGAGCGCCGTTTCTCTGATCTCATGCAGTATCACACAGCCCACTGAATAAATACCATGGATTTCAGGACAAGCGAAGCTGAAACGTCTGGCTGAATAGCCGTGTTCATGGCCTCGGACCTGCCAGTTTCATGTCAGTGTCTCCCACTGACCAAACCTGGTGGGAATCCAGCGATGGAGGGACCTGTGTGATGTGGCCCACAGGTGTCAGCCTCAGGGGACACAGACCAAGACAGACGGGAGGAACATGGGCCTGTGGGGGGGGCAGAGATCGGACCAGCCGATCCTGGAGCTCCCTCTGGTGTGACTGAACTGCGAGGTCTGCTGTTTGACAGTGGAGAGGACATGTGACTTCAAAGAATAAAACCCGGCCTGGCCCCCCAGCTCCGGAGTAGCTCCAGCTCAGGAGGAGTAGCTCCAGCTCAGGCGGAGTAGCTCCAGCTCAGGCGGAGTAGCTCCAGCTCAGGCGGAGTAGCTCCAGCTCAGGCGGAGTAGCTCCAGCTCAGGCGGAGGGGCTGGTCAAGCGCCACACTGGGGCCCCGGGGAGGGAGCTTGAAGATGTCCTTCCGTGAGTCTGTGCTAGAGCACGTGAAGACGACGCTTGAGTGCCCTTGAGGGAAAACACGTCACACGATGACAGGGAGGCAGCTGGCCCACGGGGTTAAGGGCTGACACCGGAGCACAGGGTAGACAGTAGGGACTGGCCCCATCCCTCCTGACTCTGGGGTGAGAGCATTCATGACTCTTTCTCGAAAAGGCCTGGAGGGGTGTTTAGTCCTGTGAGCCTGCGCACTCGCCTTCACCATCCTGCAGACTCCAGGCATCTCACTCACAGATGTTCCTGAAGTTCCCTTCACGTGGAATTTGAATACAGCTTCAAGTACAAGTGTGACAGAAGTAAAAGGGGCCCATGTCTCCGCCTGAAATGAAGCGGTGCCTGGGAGGGAAAAACCATCGGTGAATGTGCCTTCATCAGGCTTTGTGGAAGGACTGCCTGCCCGGGTCACAGGTGCTCGCTGAGGGGCCTGTGGGGCAGGGAGGTGGAAAGGGAACGGCCGTCACTGCCGAGTTCTCAAGAGTTGTGTCGCAAGGAGGCTCGTGTTCGTTCCAAGGTTAAATGTGAGCGCCCGATGTCCTTTCCCTGAAAGCGCACAGCGATGGCAGAAAGCAGCCTTTGTCTAACTGCTCTTTAGCATCCTCTGGAAAGGAACTTGGAAAGATCTAGAGCAGTAAAAATGCCATACCAGTGAGGTTTAAGGGTTATCTAGCCAACCCCAGAGAGACTCCGAGACGGAGTCAAGGCGCGGTCAGCCGAGGCGTCAGTCGCCACCTTCATGGCTGGTGGCCAGGTTCCAGCTCACGCGGCGTCAGGGAGACACAGGCAGCTGCCTGGCCTCAGGGTTTGCTGGTCCCATCTCACCAACCACCCCTACCCCTCTGGTGTCCCTCTCATGTTCAAAGACCCAGGTCACTCATGGGGATCCCCAGGAGGCTGCCCCAGTAACAGCGGACCACAGAGCGACCTTGAGTCTTCAGTTAAACAGTGGGGCAGCACTGGGCTTTTGAACTTCATTTTACTCGTAGCAAACCTTAAATACGCATTTGTCCCAGGCAATGGAAGATGCTAGAAATTCACAATCGAGTAAGCACCAGCTCCCACCCACGAGGGATTCCGCGTCCGGGGGGAGACGCAGGTGTGAGCCGGGAGCAGAGGCGCGTCTGTCAGAAAGACTCCAGGAGGTGCTTGTGAGGAGGGGTGAGGAACAAGAGGTCCCTTCAAAGGGAGGACACGTCAACAGGAGGCCCCAGTGGGACAAACGGAAGTCACATCGAGCGACGTGTTTAGGGACCAGGACGAGTGGACATGGGTGTGCCGCACGAGGCAGGAGATGCGTCTGGTCAAGTCTCCAGAGCCGCGGGGGCGCGGTAAGGAGAGGGGCCTTGTCCTGCACGTGGGGAGCACTGTCGAAGGACTTGGGTTTAACGGCTTTTGGTGACACAGTTGCTGGGCACCAGGAGCACAGAACCGAGGCCAAGGCTGGAGCTGAGTGAGGAAATGCTTCCTGCGGTCCACGTGAGACGTGCTGGCCGAACCAGCGCAGCGGCGAGGTGGCAGAAAGGGACGCGTGACTGCTGCGGAGGTCATTTAGAAGATGGCCTCGGGTGAGAATGGAGGCGCTGTCTTGGGTGAGTCAGTCACCTGACTGCTGTGCAGTGCTGGCGGGGGGGGGGGGGGGCACTGGGCTGTGGGCCCAGGTGGGAGCCTTGCCGAGAGGGACATGAGCTCCTGTCCCCTAGTCACAGGGAGGCGCCTCTGCAGCTGGGGTAGACTCGTGCTAAAGACAACTTACCTCGCTCGGACCAGAGAAGGGCTGCACGCAGATGACATACTGAGGGCCATGTCCCCCGTTCCAGCCACTTTCTAAGACTGGAGAGCTGGCTGTTTTCTCCTGTCCTCTGCTTCAACCTTTGTCTTCCTCGGGGTGCAGCAGAATCCAGGCGTGGCCGACGAACACTCTGCCCTGGGCCTGACCGGGCCCTCCACGCCTCACACCTCCTTCTAGCCCTGCTGCTGCTCGGGGCATTGGCAGCACACATTGGCCCCCAGAGCCCACCAGAGGGGCTCGGCTGGTCTATCTGCTAAATGTCCGTCAGACCTACAAGGACTTGGAACATTCATGTGAGATCAAGGCTCTTCCTGGTATGTCTTGGTCTGCCCTTCCTTCTTTATTAAAGAAAAAAACCAAAAAAATCAGGCGTGCCTGGGCGGCTCAGACATTAAGTTGGCATCTGGGGCATAAACGATACAAAGCCCAGGCTCAGGTTGGCGACGGGCCGTGCGGAAAACCAGAAATGAATACATAAGCAAACATGTTTCTCCCGCCTCTCCCGTCCTGCCTGCCTGCCTGCTCGCCTTTATTCCTACCTGCTTCCTTCCTCTTAAAAAAAATCTTTCCTCTCTCCCTTTCCACTCCTCTCTTCCAGTTACCTTGCGCATGATGAGCGCACGTGGGCCAGGCGCGTGGCATTCGCGGCCGTCACCACGAGCACTCTGGGGCCATCAAGTCACAGTGTGCTGTGTGGTCTGGTCCCTTAGCTATTTTTTTAAATAAAGAATCCATTCCTTCTTTGTAACTCTATGATGTAACAGTATACATAACACGACACAGGGTTCGGGCGCGTGTCACTGTAAATCAACCTGTGTGTGTACGTTCTGTCACCAGACAGCCTGTTCTGCTTCCACCCGATGTGCCCAGTTCCCTCCCGGCCCCGTGACTGGCAACCACAGCCTTGATTCTGGGACGCAGAGTCCTTCTGCCCGATTTGGTCCTGTAGTGTCTCCCTGTGGGCCACCTAGAGATGGTCAGCTACCTCCTGCAGCGGCCGCCCCGCCCCAGCGCATGCTCTGTGAAGCTGGGGGTGGCTGAGTGGCCTTCAGCAGAGCCATGTGGCGCCGCGTGACTGGCGGAACTGCCCACGCGCTGCCTGTCGTTCGCAGCTCAGCCTCACTCATCTTCTCTGATGACTGACTGGACCCGGCTCCCGAGAATCCTCAGGAAGCGAGAGGTGACATCAAGTCGCTGCTGCAGCTTATCCCTTCTTGATGCTCGTCCATCCTGCTGGCTGCCTGCAGCCGGCTCCGGTGGGAATATTTACACGGGAAGCAAGGAGAGGCATGACTCGGGCGGTTAGTTTTGTCGCCCGGTCACCACATCGCTGACTGAAGTCCGTGACGGAGGACATGCTGAGCGCGCAGCTGAAATCTGAGCGACTCGCACATTTTCTCCAGCGCTCAGAACCAGTTTCCAGCTGAGCGAAGAAATCCCCCGTCAGTCAGGGACGAGGATGAGGCTAAGCTCTCTGAGCATTTTTGTGGCTTCGCGTGTCCTGCTCATAAGTCAGCGTCCGTGTTGGAGCCACACCCGGCCAACGGCCACCAGGCTGGTGCTCCGTGGAAACTGACAGGGGACTGTGCATTTCGTTAGCTACAGTGTGTGCCCGGCCTTCGTGTCATTACAGCTGTGCCGGTCGGTGCGTGGTGACGCCTCCGGGGTTTTGTTTCTGGAGAGCTGGCTGTCAGACGTCACCAACATGCCACTGCACTCAGTCCTCAGCTGAAGAGTATCATTCTCCAAGAGGGCGGCCAGGGAGACAGCGGCCACACGGCAGGGCAGGGAAGGTGGGAACCTGGGCAGGTGGAGACGTGTACCCTGAAGCCAGGACACGCATGGCTGTGTCGCCGGACGGAATCGGGGCTCTCACAGCTGCGCCTGCATTTTACACTCACCACCCCGTCTGCGGAGCTGCTGCTCGCGCCCCTGCCCCGCCCCACAGGGTCACGCTCCGCTCCTCAGGTGGGTTAGCATTTAGCAGAGGGGGCATCCTGACACATTCCATGAGGGACCTGGTGCCAGCAGCAGGGCCCAGGGCCCTGTTAGGAGGCGACTAATTTCTCTGAACGAATCTCTACTGGTGACGGGAACCGTTGTTCCAACGCAGACGATCGGAGCTTTCAAGAACTCACATTAGCGCTGCAGGAGGCCTGCCTTTGTGTTCGGGGGAAACTGGGGCAGGGAAATGCAAATGAGGGCTGTGACCGACGTCACTGTAGCTGAATATGCTCTGCAGGACATTTGTAGTTCTCGGTCTCACGTCCTGACTTCTGAATGCGCTCATCAGACAGGCGCGTTCCACACCTGCCAAGTCACTGTGGGGACAAGAGGCAGGTGACCTGTGAAGTGCCTGTTACGTCTCACGTCCTTAAAAGCAGAACCGTGCGATGGCAATGCATTCTTTACCAATGTCATTTTTGTTCACTGGGGGTCGGCTGGCTCATTCTTGCGAGGATAAGTTCAGGAAAGTGGACATTTGCTTTATAAACTGAGATGAATGAACACACAACGGACAGTGACCAGATCACGCTGGAGACCTCTGACCACACTTTCAGCGCCAGCCCAGGAAGCCAGCCACTCGGAGCCAGACTAGAGAAAGCCACTGCTTTTTCCAGAGACACCCCAGAAAGCCCAACAAAACTCCTGTAACAACTGACCCCGAATGGCCAGAACTTGATTAATAATGGACAGTGTCCATGATTTTGGTTCTTGTTTCTGATTTAGGACCCACTGGGAGTCAGATTCGCCGCCCTCCCCGGGCACAGGGGATGGCCAGCTTCCGGTCAGCTGCTCCACTGGCCCGGCCTGGCCTCCGTCGATCAGGCACAGCAAAGGCGGCCTCCGTGCTGGGCTTTGCTCTCTGCCTGCCGTTGAATCTCTGCCAAAGAGCAAGAGGAGGTGACTGACTCCTCGGCTCTAGCAACTCTGAAGAAATGCTTGCTTTCCTCCTTGTGCTGGTCTTTGTGTCCCCAGAGCTGAACTGGAAGAAGAGCCCCATATCACCCAGAGGCACCCTACCCAGGCGGAACCCCCGGGCCAAGGGCAACCCGCAGCATCTTTCTATGGCTTTCGGCAGGGGGCCTCTCCGGGAGGGGTTGCAGGGACACATGGGGAACATCTCATTTACCCATTCCCCGGTGGTCAGGGCTGCCCTCCATTCAAGCATCCCCAGATGGACACCAGCCTGCAGGGGCCCCCAGGGACATTATTTGCCATCTTTCGGGCCAAGTGAACACTCCCAGTCCTTGATCATTTGTTGGTAGAGGTCAGGGGACACTTTGCTCTTGCAGGTCACCTCCCAGCCAGCTGGAGCTCTGCCTAGGACCCCGTTTCCAGATGTGATTCCCAGCCCTGCGAGCACGGACCTCCGCATGCCACCCGGGAACCCACGGGCTTCCCCCCGATGAAGGCTCAGGCAGCCTTAAGGGGCTCTCTTGAGGAGTGAAAGATTAGGCCCCCAGTGAAAAGGGAGGGAGAAACCTCAGTCTTAGTTCAGCACAGATGAGCGAAGTCAGGAGTCTGGCACCTCAGTCAGTTGTCTCAAGAAAGATAGCATTTGCCAAGTGGCCAAGCCAAGCATCTGCATCGTGATCGGCCGTGAGGCACAAGGACTGGTTTCTGTTCTAAGGGCACCTGGGAAAGCACGCTGGGAAAACACCACACACGCATTCCAGACCCCAGCAAGGGTCGCAGCCTGTCTGAGCAGAACGGAGCAGGTCCTTTACTCAAGCAGAGGAGGAATGAATGAAACCTACTCTCGGTTTCCACACTCACAGCACAGGATTGCGAAGTGGCGCAGGATTTGGAAAGCGTGTGGTCTCAGCCTACTTAACCCTGGGCTCACGGTCCGCACAGTGTTCCTTCCCTCCAGCGGATTCCGCGAGCAGGAGCGTCTGGGTGACTCTGCTCCCTCCCTTGGAGCGAGCATGACACATCCCATGTGAGGTTTCCAGAAAACCCTGCAGTAAAGGAAGCCCGTCAGTCGGCGCCCAATCCCTGGGAGGAGCGGCACAGGCCTAGGGAAGTATTTACATCCACCTCTTGATTCTTTAGCTGAGTAAGAGCCGCCGGGAGCAGAGCGGCCCGCCAGGCAGCACAGAGCAGTGGCAGCGTGGGCACGAGCTCCCCACCCCGGCTCTGCCTCACGGACCACCAGCTGCTCTCCGGATCCAGAATCCCCTCCACACGGCTAACGCCACTCCTCACCATCCAGAGATGGCGCCCCCCCACCCTGACCCCTGGTCTCAGTTAAACTCGACCCTCCAGCAACGTGGAGGCCACGCACGTGCACACAGCGGTGTGTGTATCTCACGAGCTGCCGCTGTGCCAGTGCCTTAGTGCCCTGGTCCCTTCTCTGCGACCCTGGGGCTCCCAAGATGCTCGGCAGGGGCGTCCCCAGGGAGGCGGCATGTCAGGCACCAGGCGGGAGCAGGGCTGAGTGTGGAAGCTGCCTAGAGCTCTGTGGCAGAGAGCAGAGTGGCCTACAGGAGACCTCTGTGCGGACAGTCCATCCCTCTCTGTCCTGCTCACGAGGCAGGTTTGAAGGAGGACTCTTCTCTCGGGAGCATGGCCAGTGTGGAGGATTCTGGGCAGTGTCATTTCTGGCTCTTTTCTATGGCTCTGTTGGGAGCTCCAGCCTGTCCCCTGCTCCCCCGTCCCACGGGCAGCCAGTCTCTGATGAAACGCCAGCGCTCCTGGAAAGCAGTCCTGGAAAGGGGCCTGTGAATCCTGATTCGCCGTGTTTCTTTGCACGTGTTGGTGGCCAGGCCAGAGGCCAGACAAGGAGAACCGGCCCGAGAGCAACCACGCAGCTGGTGGGAAGATGAGCCCACAGGAAGGGGAGCGGCCGACGCCCAGCCTGCTGCGGCCTGGCCCACGTGAGCAGCTGGCATCTCTGGCTCACTGGGGAGTTTGTTCCGACTCTTCGGATGCTTCGTGGGAGACTTTTCCCGGAGGCGCCGTGGTTGGGCCACCCCGAGGTCTGCCCCGGCTCCTCCAGGCCGGCCGGGCAGCGAGAAGTCCTTGGGGACCTCTGACCTGGGCCCCCGTCGGCCCAGGGAGGGTTGTGAGGAGGGACAATGCCACGCCAGCACCCCGTGTTGGTTTCCAGCACCTGCTGTCATTGTGGGGTTGGGTTGGGGTCCTTTTGACTTCTGCTGTGCTTTTGGATATCACGCAGATGGCGCGAATTCTCATGTGGTGCCGTGTACGCGAAGGGCTGCAGAGCATCAGATTTAACCCCGTCTCTTTAGTGGGCTGAGGATAAAAAAGGACCAGGCACCGCGTCCTGGCGGCCTGGCGGTCACCCTGGGCTGTGTTCACACGCACCCCAAGGTCCAGGACTCGGGGAGCAGCCAGTGGGGACAAGGAAGTGCTTCCTCCTGTCCCTCCTGTCTACTTGCCTTCGGTCTCCCCTGTGCTTTTCTGTTACACCAAGCAACCCGCCAACAAGCCGGGTTCCATAGGAAAGTCTCGGGGGTGCACCCTGGTGGCTCGGCTGCTGGGTCGCTGCCGGGGGCGTAGACCAGCGACCTGGCTTCACGACCTGGGACCAGGGGAAACAACCGAAAAGACAAGTACAAATGCTTCTTCCTCTTCCCTCTTTCCTGCCGGCCTGCCTGCCTGCCTTCTTTTTAAAAAGAAACAAAAAAAGAGAGAGAGAGAGAGGTACAGATGCATTCATATCTGACTGTTTTTTTTTCTCACTATCCGTTTGGAGTGTTTCCTGGTCCTTGATTCCATGAGAGAAACCACATCTTTGCACACAGTCTGGAGGGGTAACCAGGAAAATACTGCCAAGTGGTCTCATGGGAAGGGGCGCCTCTTCTCTGTCACCGCCCAGAAGCTGGGGTCTGTGGAATGTGATCTTCTCAAGAGACTGGGGTGTCTGCTCTGTGTGGAGACATGTGGCTTGTTCCCCATGAAGGGGTCCACACTCACTTCCCGCAGCCTCCTGGAGCGCAGGGGAAGAGAGAGGGTCCCGGGGGCGGGGAGCCCCGGAGGCGAGGTGAGCAGCACCAGCTGTGAGGAGGGCGGACGGCTAGGGACGCAGCGGTGAGCTCCCCGTGCGGAAGATGGGCAGAGCGCCCGGGCCCTGTGGCTCCAGGAGCGGCGTCCCTCCCAGCTGGCCGGGCCAGGTGAATCCTGGGGCTGTGGAGCCCCTTCCCCACTGTTTCCATCCCATCTGAGGACGTCATGCTAGTGAGAACTGCACCCTGAGGCCCCGGCTCAAGTACAGGCAGGAGCAATGATGCAAGGCCCCCTCACACCCAGGGCCTGTGCCGGGGTGTGTCCAGCACTGCGGCGTGTCAGAGAGAGGGAAGGACAAGTGAGATGGGTGGGAGCAGGGAGGACGCCTGGGGTGCGACGGGTACACAAGTCCAGCCTGGACGGACAGCAGGGAGGCGGGAGACACTGAGCTCCAGGAAAGAGGCTCCACAGACCAGTGGAGGAGGAGACGGGGACCCTGGTTCCCTGCTTGGTGGGGAAGGGGTGGGGACTGGTGGCTTTCCTATATGGAGGAAGATGCTGGAAACGGCTGTGATGACTAGGGGCTAGCTCCCCGATTAGCTTGGTGCTACCAGACCTTGTCATGCAAGCTCTTCTCACCTTTTTGGGGGGGTCTGAGAGGTAAGGGAACCCTAGATGTGCATGCAGTGAAAATATTGCAAAAACCAGCAGGCTCAGAAAATGCCTGAAACAGAGCAAGAGTCCAAGGCAGCAGGCACCTGGGCTACTAACCGCGTCCACCGTCCTGATGACGTCGACCTGGGAAAAGAACAGCCTTCTGAAAACCCAAGGAGTGCTTGCTCGGCTGCAGGTGGCCGGCCCCCAGGCCTCCTTCCCAGGAGGTCACAGGTCACCACGGGCCTCTCATCTGGAACCACCAGACTGAGATGCTGGGGACAGACTGGGCCTCTGCATTAATGGGCCCCAGAAATTCTGGGCTCTCTTCAGGACTGATTTCTGTCTAGGGAGCCCAGAAATCACTTTAACATCTTGAAGCTTCCATTTTCTTCTGAAAGGAGAGGAAGGGAAAAGGTATCCACTTTATAATGGAGTTTGGAGGCTGAGCCGGGCCTGCTATTTCTCTTCGTTCTCTTCTGGACTGATGAGAGATAGGAGAGTCAACAAGGAAAAACCAGCAAGCACTCAGATGAAAATGGAAGGCATCCTTTTCAAAGTGAGTACAGAGAAGACAAGGGATCTGCTAGGTTTTCTTATCGGGGCTTTAACAACAAAGCGGTCAGGGACACCAACTAGGCAGCCCCACACCCCACACTGATGGGCTGAGAAGGCTGCCTCCATCCACAGGGGCCTGGCTGCTGGGGTTCTGGTCCCTTGTTTTTTTGAGGGAGGGTGAACAGGTTTGTTTCTGATCAGGTCTCCTTGTTGCCTGGTCTAAGTGAGGCCACAAAGAATATTGAAGTTCACAAACTTTCATCATCAAATACGTCTGGTTTTTACACAAAACTCAGGGTACCTGACCTGGTACGGCCACTCCTGCCTCCCTCGGCACCTGCGTCCGCTAGAGCTGATGGCAGTGCGTGGTTCCTGTCTCCTGGAGCCCGAGGCATCCCGCCTCTTCCTCCCTGAAGAAACCACCACGGCACTTCTGCAGTCACGCATGTGAACGCTGTATGGCGTTTTCAGATGGGCCCAGGACCCCCAAGTCGCTGCCCTGCCATGGTCGGAGGGGACAGGGAGGTACAGTGGCAGCTCACTGGTGATCACGGTGAACAGCTACGTCAGCGCTGAGAGTGGGGTTGCGCAAACCTAGAGTAACACAGAAGGTGCCGACGTGTTCAGCATCTCTGATTGTGTGGGTGCTGTGACGGGTGCCCTGAATTGGGCCCTCTTTACAAAATAAGCCCAAACCGAACACAAACCGACTTGTCAATAAGATACCTGACCTGTGACCTCTAAAAGAGAGCCAGGATAAGCGTCTCGGGGTGCCAGGTCACCAAAGGCACCCCTCAGGGCCTGGAAGGGCCGCGGGCTGGGTCTGCTAATGGCAAGCGGGGACCTCTTCTCAGACCCCAGCCCCACATCTGAATTCTGCACACGTGTTTTTGATCTGCAAGATTTTATTAAGCAATAGCTGGGCAACTTTTACAACTTCAAATCATCAAGAAAAAAAACAATCCATCTCAATAATACAGACAGAAAATAATTTGGAACAAACCAGCTTGTCTTGAACGCAAACGCGACGCCTTCTAGAGTCCCTTCCGCACCGTCGAGCACAGAATACCTCCGGAGAGGCAGGTAAAGGTGAGCTCGCGCGAATGCAGCAGGAACAGCCACAGATCTGGCTTGGAAAGTAAGACACGGCAGGACGCTAAACTGAAAAATGAACCAATCGGCCCCCGAGGGACCGCAAGCACCCAGGGGCGCGCCCGTCCCGCGGTCCGGATGGGCTCGTGCTGGGGGTCTGGCGTGGCCTGCGGACTGCGCGCCAGCATCTCATACCCACGTCACATTTCTTTTTAGAGGAAAACAAAATGCCAGGAGTAATAAACCAGAAATTACAATCCAATTTACAGTACCAAAATAACGCATTTATCAACAAATGCAGAAACACCCCTTTGGTAAATAATACGGTGCCTTTCCAGTCAGACACGTAGCCCATGCTCTTCTACAACACAAAAAAAACTTATCTACACTAGAGGACAAGTCCCCACCCTTTTAAAATAATTTGTCAAAGAAAAATACAGGAACAAGTAAAGTTACAAGAAAATTGCACAAAGCCAAAGAAATAAAGACAAAACAAGCCACAATCCTTCAGTCCTACCAGCTGAGCGAAGTGAGCTCTGAGCTGTGTGCTATGACAAAACCCAAGAACTCAACATTTTTGACACATTTTGTCTCAATTAACTCTGTTCACAACCACGGACACCGCCAAGCGAGAGATGGCCCACACAGGGACACACGGGCTCCTTCTCGAGAAGCTTCTGAACGCAGAGCAACGGTGCGGGGCATGCCGAGGCCCAAGTCCACCGGGCAATCTCCCTAGCTCTGTTTTGAACCCGCTCTTCGGCCTCTGGGGCAAGTGGTGACTCACGGTAGGACTGTCCGCGAGGATGCCCGCTGAACAGGGCACGCTCACAGGGAGGCGCCAGTTTCAGCTGGAATCAGTGCTTCTGTGTAAGCCTGTGATGACACAAGATTCCAACTGCATCTGTTTCTGGAGGTGAACCTTCTAAAGGTATTATTTTAAATGTACTGGTTTACATTCCGTAACCCGGAGAGAAAGACCGAGCCCTCTACAGTTTAAACATACCTTCCGAGTCTGTAGAATGGCGACACATCTTGACCCCCAGCGGCTCCAGCAGCTGGACGGGCTCAGAGGACTGTCCAGGACTGCAAAACCTGTGTATTTTACCACTGGACAAGCGGGGGCCCAGGGTCCACCCCAACTTCGGGACAGAGGTTTGACTCTGAGGTCCCAGCCTTCTGCTATGACAAGATGGTACGCGCTCGCATGTGTCCTCGGGACTTAGACGAGGGAGCAGTGGCCACAGGCCGACGCAGAAGCAGCAGGCCAGCTTCCTCAGAGCTCCGACTTTTCCCTGCTTCCTCGACAAACTTTCTCAGCTATACATTGAGTGTGGAGCTGCACACAAAGCTGGGCTTTTGGTTTGATGAGGTTAAGAGTCCAAGTTGGATTTTATGTTTGTTAACATTCCACGCGGTGTCTTTATGTGACTGTGTGCTGGGTCAGCGCTTTTACATGTAGGGATGCAATGAGGTATCTTAGGCGCACGTTGCAATTCATCAACATGAAGTATGTAAAACTGCTGCTTAAAGAACTGACTTTAGTCGTATTTAATACATTGAAACCGACTGAATGAGAGCTGTTTTTCCAACAAGTAAAGATAAAACTCTTGCCATTAACTTACGAGACACATTCTGAGGGCGGCGGAGTCTGTCCAGGCTGAGCTGCAAACGAGCTGCCTGTACTACCCTGTGAGGAGGGCTCCCCCCCGGGAGCCTGTCCACGTGGGGAAATGCCTCTTGGAGAGCGACAAAAATGTAGTAAGTTAATTACTTGCTACAAATACTCTCTTTACATATGCATTTAAAATGTTTAGTCCAGGGATTTCCCACCTGTATTTTCTCTTACTAAGAAAAGTCCTAAAATGTAACCTTTTGAGGTCTCTACATCTTATGAACCAAACAGGACTTTAAACCTGAAACTTATTAAAAGTTCCTTCCTTTGTTACTCTCATTCTAGTAAGTCTTCCTTCCCCATTTCTTATTATCTTTGATTTTTGGTTAAAAATAGAATTTTCAAAACAAGGGGAAATATTATTTTATGCTATCTCAAAGAAATTTCCTCTGTATATAATACAAGATGGAAAAAAAAGAAATATTTTAAAGGACTAATAGGAAGGTTTTCCCAATTAGAAAAAGTTATAAATTGTCCAGCAAAAAAAGCCTTCTATCCTAGCCTCACCATTTCTTGCAGCAAAATATACTGCCACCAAATAAGGCATTAAGAACCATACTTTCTTTCCCTAAATAAATAATGGGCATAACTCACCAATACATAGTAACAAAATAATTTCTAAGAACACTATTAAAGCAAGATAAATAATGATCTCTTGGACAACAGAACTGGAAATCACATTTAAATTATTTCAGAAGTAGGTATAATCATTACCGCACAACTAATCATCAGCACTGAAACATCAAGCTACAGAAACTCATACAAGAACTATATAATCCGGTGCACTGCTGGCTTCTTCTGGGAAGAATCTGCCCGCCGGGGATGGGGTCGGGCACTGCGAACAGAACGGCGGCCCCTGGGGTCCGCGGGGGCGCCCTTCGCAGTCTCCAAACCCCAAACCCGCCAGCGGCTCAGAGCCGAGCGCATCCATCTCGCTAGAGGACAGGGATGGCCACTGTCTGCTGATTTTTAAACCAAATTAAAGACAATGAAAAGAGAATTAAAAACAGCTGTTTTGGAAACACTTTTCTGTAGTGTCTTCCACAACTTCACCTTCAAACAAAACCCGAAGCTCGACGCCGCACCTCACAGTCATGTGCCCACGCGCCACCGCCACGAGAACGCACCAGCAGCGGGTGGTGTCGCGGCCCACAGGTGCCGCGGGAGGGCAGAGGCAGCAGAGGGGCATCGTGGTGGCCTCCAAACGGGCAGCCCACCAACTGTCCTCAGCAGTAGAACCTTCACGCTCTTCCCAGCGATCAGCTCCTTAGGAAACAGTCTGCACAGCTAGTAACAACTTCTTCTCAGGGAAGACTGAGGGACTCTGTCAGAGCTGACTATCTTTCAATACCCTGGCAAATGCTTAAAACTGTTTGCTACCTTTCTAACTCTAGTGGCAAACATTTCAAATCAGGTAGATTTTGAGGCAGC
>RJWH01009817.1:0-20348 GCA_004363575.1 Solenodon paradoxus
TGGTGGTGGTGATGGTGGTGGTGTTGGTGGTGGTGCTGGTGGTGGTGGTAGAGATAACTAGACAATGACCACACTTCACAGAACACAGGGAGTCTGTGTAGACATGAGAGGATAACATGATGTGATGAGGGGTCGGATGCTTCCTATTATCAGGGTCTAAGTCACTTCAGGATCAGCTCAATCATCAGAAAAACATTCTGTGCTGACTCTATGAGATATATGGAAATGTGCCAATGACTCTGAATATCATAATCTACTATATGTAGGAAAGAGATTCTTAGGCTCACTGCAGGGTTGGAGAGGTAGGGACTGGGGAGTTTGGAGTCTCTGAGGCTGGACTTTCCTAAATGATTTGAGGCCCTGACTTCAGAGGCAACAGGACCCAGTGGGTGTGTGCTGACATGGGCATTGAGATTGGTCCTGGGTCCTGGGGATGTCTCAGTAGGTGGGGACTCCTTGGCCTGGAACTATCTCATTTTTCATTTGTATAGTATATTAGTCATTGCCTTGATTCTTTTTTCTTGAATCGCAGTTATTCTAAAACAGCTGTTACCTGTATGGCCAAAGTGCCATGTATACAGACCCATGATCTTTGCTGAATGTGGGCTCTACCCTCTAAGTCTTCCCTGAGAATGCTTTTAAATAATGCCATCCAAGTTTAAAAAGCAAAACCAAAATAAAACCAGAAAAACTTCTTTTATCTTTCTCCTTTCTTCTTTGTCAATATGGGAAATATCTTACTTTTAGTTTCTTCTGCATGTCTTTTTTTCCCAGAACAGTCAGATTCTGAGTTGTGATGGTGGTTAATTTTTATCCAGTCTGGGTTGAGTTTGAGATGGAGGCTGTGACTTCATCTAGGAACTTCTAGAAAACAAGAGCTGTGTTTCTCTCTTCCAAGACAGGTCCCTAGGGCCTTGGGTAGTGGCTTCACCCAATAAAAGTTCAATAAATACTTGATGAGTAAAAGGGTGAATAAGTGAATCTCTGAGGAAGTTCCCAGTCACTTCAACCTACACTGTCTATTAAGCATTTGCTCTTTTCATAGTTGTTTTCATGTGTTTCATAGCTTGTCTGCTCATGCTCGGTGTGAATGCCAAGTGATGAACAGAGTAGCATGCGTTCGTTTTTCTTAACCTCCAATCTATGTGCTGTTATGCCATGTTAGAGACGAGAAAACTGAGGGAAGCTAAATATTCTCCCTAAGACCTTAAAGAGAGTCTGCACATACCAAACATAATGATCTCTAGGTCAAATATTGGTTTATGATGATACACATCTTAAACCTACATAATGCTACGAATCAATGCTTCTTCAATAAAATTACGAAACAAGAGATGCTCACACCATGTCCATTTCCTCTCTAACAATCTGCCATTTATTACTTGCCATTTGGATTGCTTCTGCCCCATTGATGTTATAAAGCTACAGGTGTGAGGGTCCAATGGCTTTTTTTTTAAGAAAGGAGGAAGAAGCATCTGTATTTTATTTTTATCCAGTTGCTCACACTGGTTGACTCCCCGTGGCCCCGGGACTTGAACCCAGGGACCCGCGGCTGCTTCTTTGGAGGAGACTGATCCAACCGCTGCTCCACCAGGGGGCGCCCCAACAGTCTTTGGTGTAGTTTGCTTGGGCAGTGATGAAAAAATCTCACACACAGGGCGGCTGCAAAAGAGAGAAACATGTTCTCTCATGGCCTTGGAGACAGGACGCTGTTCTCGCTCCAGGCTTCTGGGAGTGAGCGGATGCTTGGCACTTCTTACTGCCCCTCACACGTCCCCTCTCTGCCTCCACCTTCACCTGACTTTCTCCCCACCATCTCCCCGCTCCACGCCTCTTCGAAGGACAGCAGGCACATGGGGTTGGAACCCACCTAAATCACATCACATGCAGCGAGGACGAGTTAATCACTTGCTTCCGTGGATAAGGACCTATTTCTGAATGAGATCACACTGGGAGGCCCCTGGGTTCAGGTTCCCAACATATCTTTTTGAGGACGTCATTAGTCCTCTAAAAGGATAAATACCATGATCTTCTTCTCATACATAAAAGACATTCAGAGGTGACTGCCAGCGCCCATGTCAGACAGAGCCTGGAAGTCTTCCCCTTCCTGCTCCACTGGTCCTGCCATCCGGGAGGTGATTTGGGGTAGCTGCCTGAACCCTGGCATCCATGTCTGCTTTTTTGCTCTCTGGATGGAAAGTGGAACAAAGGACAGGAAAGAGGGTGGAGGAAAGAGACGGATGGAAGGGATGGGAATGCATGTCCTTCCAGGTGGTCAGGTGCCTGTGAGGTCTGCTCTGGTTCACTGGGCCCTGTGTCGAGCTTCTACAGGCAGAACATGACAGCAGACGGGCCTCGCCGTCCAGCTCTGGACACCGTCACCCCCAGTCCAAGTGCCAGAGGGGTCAGTCCCTCCTGGGGGCCGTGAGGAAGATCGGTCCAGGCCTCTCCCCCTCGCTCAAGATGACTTCTCCCTCCGCTGGTTGTACTGCTTTCTTCCATGATGGGTGTCTCTGTCCAAGCCCTAAAGGCTGTGTTTTTGCTTGATTTTTAATAGCCCTTCTCCAAGTCGGATCACATTCTAAGATCCTGGGCACATGTATCTCAGCATATGAATCAGGGGACACATTTCAGCCCCGAACAGCGTCCATCTAAGATGTCCCACATGACACTTTCTTCCCCTTGATCAGACGGCCGCATAGCCACGCCTGCGTGCAGGAAAGCTGAGGGCAGAGGCCTGGCGTCTTCTTCTCACGAGGAAGGAGAGGAGCACGGATACTGTGCTGAACAGGGAAATGCGCCCCGTGCTGCTTCCTTCCCATGTCTCACGCTGTCAGTTCTCTGTAACCTGGGCTTACCTCGCTCGCCTCTCTTAAAGCCCCCACCGGGAGCATCGCCTTGACCCCAGATGGGCTGCGGGCTTTGGGGTCCTGGTGGCAGCTCAACCAGCCTGTGGAGCCGAGGGATCCCTTTACAGGGGGTGGGGCAGCATGTCCTCTCCTTGGTGACAGCCCTACCTGCTGACAGCATCACGGCTGTAGCTTCCCCGTTCAACCCACTTCTGGGGACCAAACAGCATGCCTGACATTCTGCCGGTGGTCCTGGGTGTGACCTCCTAGAGTGGCCTATCAATCCCGGTGGGCCGGGAATCCACGGCAGTTCCGTGATCCAGGGACAGACATCCGGGAAGCTGTGACCACATAAGCCTTCGGCCATCAACCTCACTCAGCACCCAGGTGCCGGGAATGACAGCTCTGCCCACAGCCAGCACATGTAGGACATGGACTGACCTCTGGCTGACCCCCTTTCAGAGAGTGACCACTCAGTGTGCTCTGGCCCACCACCCCCTACCGCCCCTGCCACGTAGCTGTCACCTCCAATCCCAGTCCCACAACATGTCCTGTCTCTCAGGACAGTTCTCCCTGGGACACCCTCCTTTCCTTGCTTCTGCTTCTCTCCCCGCAGGCTCCCACCCATCAACAAGGCTCCAAGTTCAAGAGCATGGAGGGGCTCCCACATCCAGATGCCCTCTGGCTCCCAATTCCCCCAAATTCCCACCTGCCTCTGCAGTCTCAGGAAGGACAAGGGAGCCCAGTTCTGGGGACCCCTGGGAGCAGGGCTCCATGCTGAGGGGTGTGTCGAGACACAGACCTTCCCAGTCGAAATCCCAGTGCTGCCGTGGAGGTCGCTAGGGTGAGGTTTATGATCTTCCCGAGAGCACACTCTCCACCTCTGGCCTCTCCCAGTGCCTTCGTCATCATCACCACCAAGCACCATGCCAGTGCCAGCCTTGTCCTAGTAGTACTGAACTTCTTGTCATAAAATCTAGGTGTTTAATGCCACCCTTCCCTTACCTAAACAATGGTGTTTCAGTTTCCTGGCTCCTGGCCCATCCCACTTCATCAAGTCACCACACGCCTGTCCTCAGTCCATTTGGAGAAGCTCGGGATGGCTTCTCCTGCTCAAACACCTTCCATGACTCCCCATTACCTCCTGGTCCCAGTTCGACCTCCTTATCTGGGCATTCACAGCCACGACATGTCTCCAGCTGGATCTGTCTTGGTCTTTGACGAGTGCCTATGCCTGGCGGCCTCTCTGTTCCTCGGCCCAGTGACACGCTGCCACATCAGCAGTCAGTATTTCAGATGACCCGCTTCCTGAAGCACCGCTCTTGCTCCCACAATCAGTCTTTTCTTCAGAACCAGCTCCCTCCAGCCTCCTGGCCCCAGCACCTGTCCCCTCTATTCCACCTTTGCCTACTTGTCCAGTCCCCTGGCCCCAGCCATCAGCTGTCGATCTCAGAAGGGAGTTTGTGGTTAGTGTTTGCATTCTTCAGAAATCCAGGCATCCCCACTAGTTCCCGTCTCCTCACTCCCGCTCATTCCCAAGCCCCGTGGGGATTGTGGACAGTCTGTCCCCAATACTAGTCCTGGTGTGCAGGAGCCGTCCAGGCCAGGAGATCAGCAGGCAAGGAGGGTCACGCAGAAGGGGCCGCCCGGGACCAGGAGTGTGCTGAGCAGTCAGGGTGCGTCCCGGGGTCCCTTCCCCCCTTCCCTCACCTGACACCCGGGATGTGGCACTCACCACCATCTTCCTCAACCTCAAGTCTCCCCAGGAAAATGAAGTCTCCTGCCTTCGTGGCCCTGGAGAATTTTTATGAAGTGGTTACTTTATGAAAAGCATCTCTGCTACATAACACATATATATGTAAAGAAATATGATCCGTTTGGAGATACGTATACAGACACAGTCTAAAGGAGCTGCCTTACTGACCAGCATGCGGATGGCAGCCCCGTGCAGAGTTCCTGAGAGCTCCCTTTCTTCTCTCAACCGCACACCGCTTGGGCGGTTGGGTGGTCTGTGGGTAGGACCTGGTCTGCAAAGAGACGGCCTGCAGAGGGCACGCTAGGGTGTGGGTGCTGCTCAGGGTCTCCAGGCGCCAGGCCTTGCATGTGTGGTCGGTCTGCTGTGAGGTTACTGTTTCTCCAAAACCAAATCGCTCTGGCTCCAGGACTCTGGAATCTCTCAAGCGTGTTTCTTTAGGTCAGTTTCATTGGAGAAACACGACAGGAAAGCTTCACGGAATACAGACATTTGGATGAGTTTGGACTTAGGTCTCTGGCCGTCTCCGCCATCAAGGCAGTAAACAACCATCGCCTCCCCAAGTTTCCTGGGTCATTTAGAGCTTTTTTCTTTTTTTCTTTCAGGGCATTGAGGGAGGGAAAAATTAGCAATACATCTTGCGTACTTAGTATTTTGCTCATAGGAAGATCCTATGTTCAGTGTTTTACCCAAAGACTAGCTTAAGCTTCTGTAAAATACTTGATTACCTCTCCCAACAATTGTCATGACGTGATTCTCACTTCTCCTCACCCGAGGGCCTGCTGGATGGGACCGGTTCAGCCTGGTGCCTGAGTCCCTGAACCCGCTTTTTCCAGCCCTTGCGAGTCACCCTCCTGGGCTCCACCAGAGAAGAGTCGCTGTTGTCACCATCGGGTCTGAGGACCTCGCCACTCCAGACCCACATCTGGCTGGTCAGTCACTCCAGCACTACTGAGAAGAGCGTGAAGCCTCAGGGTTGAAATTTGATTTCAATAAAAATAATGCTCCGAAGAAATCTGGGAGCAGTGCATTCCTGAAGTTATGGGTGTTGAATAATCCTGTGGCTGCTAAATAGTTGGAGGCTGACAGCTGGAGACTCAGCTGGAGACTTTGTTTTCAAATCCGACAGAACAACTGATTCTGTTTCGCTCCTTCAGCTCCCCCGAGTCCTGAGTGCCTGGCCTTGCTCCTCCCAGAAGGGAAAAGAGGCAGAGGAGCGGGCACCCAGGGCCTGCAGAGGGCCAGCGTGGAGCTGGGCGGGCTTGATTCTGCTTCCTGAAGTCCTCAGGCGTCTTTGCCAAGGAAGCAGTAGCCCCATTCTGCCAGGGATGACTTTGAGACTCAGAGTCCTGGGTCACCAGTCAAAGTTGATGCTGTTATTCAGTGGCAGAGAAGGGATTCAAATCCAGGTCCTAGACTAAACTTGCATTTTTTTGCACCCCCGTCCCCCAAACCACATGTCTCTCTTTACATACTTGCCTGTGCTTTTGATTACTTTGGGATCTATTCTCAAAATGCTGGGCAGAACCACAAGGGAAGGCTCAGGGTCAAGGACTGGCTCACCGACCACAAGCATTGCTCTTCCCTGGACCAGGACTGGGCTTGTAAGCAAATACTCTGCTGAAAGGAGACCCTTTTCTTGGAAAATGCTGATAACTTGATGCATGTAAACACGTTCTTTTATGAGAGCCCGTGTCACCCTGGGGCCTGTGGGCGAATTACATCAACCAGAGAGCAGTTTTCACGGGGAGAGACCCACAGGGAGGTGGGCTCCATGCCGAGAACTGGCTCTGAGTGACGACTGACCGATGCCAGGCGTTGGGCCAGTGCTTTGCACGTGCGGTTGACTCCTCCCGAGAACCCTTTAGATGTTAGCATCACCCACGCTGAGCAGGTCAGGAAACTGAGGCACCAGTCACATGTCTAAGAGAGTCAAAGCGGAGAGTCAAAGCAGACAGTCTGCCCTCCGAGCTCAACTTGACTCTTCCCTACCCTGTGTAAGGAGAAAACCCACATGTTCTGCCAAGGTCATGTTGGTGATTCCAATCCAGCAAAGACCCTCACCTTCAGTGGGCTAACTTCTGTATCTACCTATATTAGTGTTCTAGGGTTCTTGTGCAAAGTCCTACAAACGGGGTAGCTTCAGCATCACAAATGTGTGCTCATAGCTGTGGACGCAGGGCATCTGAAATCAAGGTATCAGCGTGCCATATTCCCCTGGAAGATGCTGGAAGGGCTCCAACCCTTGTCTCTTTTTATCCGAGTCTCCTCACACATCCCTGGGCTGCTAAGACGCTCTCTCAGCTTCGTCTTCACAGGGATTTTCCCCCCAGGTGCTTCACATTGTCTTCCTTTTCCTGTCTGTCTCTGTGTCCAAATTCTCTCTTTTATGCAAACACTTGTCCTCCGGAATTTGGATCTAATGACCTTATTGTAACTTGTCATCTCTGTTAAAACCATGTTTCTAAATAGGTTACATTCTGGGAGTATTGGGGGGTTAGAATTTCAACCACGTGTTTTTTTGGGAGGACACGATTCAACCCAAGGCGACTGCATAGGTCGGAAGCTTGCAAAGATGGTTGCAATAAGCCCAAGGTCTGTTTCTGGCCCCTCCATCCACCCTGAACATAAATCTACCACACCAACCACTCAGCAAGTTCATGCAGTGGGCACACTGCAGTCCTTCTGCAGTCTCTGAGTTCTTGCCCTGGGCATTTGTCCCCTTTCAGGAATGTTCTTCCGTACTCCATCTATCATGCAGTCTCTGCTCATTCTTCAAGGACAGCTTTGTCCATCATTTCTGGAAGTGGCGCAGACCCTTCTTCAGCTTATGGTCAGCTGCACCCTTTGTTCTGTGGTTCTCAGAGTCTGCCTCCCTTTTTTCCTGGTGACTCTTCTATAGTCCGTAAGCAACGCCAGGTCAGGGTGTCTGCCTCAGACACAGCTGACACCCAGAGCTTCTTTGCATAATGCTCTGTACAGGCAACGGTTTCAAGATCGTACTCTCAGGAGTGAATGCAATAGTTTCACTGCTTCTGAAATTTACTGTGGCCAGTTTCCCCAACTATAGCTTAGAGGGGGACCCTTCCTGAATGATCATAGTAGTATTATTTCATCTTATGGCTTCTCTGAATAGCCCAGAGAATATCTAATTTATATATGCAAAATGTTGATGACTATTCTCCAATCTATAATTTTGGGGGGGGTCTGATTTTATTTATAGGATTGTTCCCCCTTAGTGGTATGTGCTATTTGTGTTTAATTTATGATATTCTTCCTTAAAGTTTTGGAGACAGTCACCGACATTTTTTTTCCTCATCTTTTCAAAGCTTTTCTTCTATTTAGGTCTTTAGTGAAGGTTTCAAATTCATTTTATGCACCTTATGGTGTGAGGTAGGGATATCATTTCCCTCGCCCCCTGTACTGAGAATTAATTTTCAGAGCTCACATCATTGAAGAACATTGTGAAATCTGCCTTCTTCAGATGTAAGGGTACCTTGGGAATTAATTTTTGATTCTATTATGTCTTGTATATGTCTTCAGTCTATTCTAGACACATTCTGAATCTTGTACGCTTGGAGATAATCTTCCCCTGATTCATTCAGATGACTGATTTAATGAAGGATCTGAGGGTATATATCCTCGAACTTTCATTTAGTATGTACACCTGAGCTATGCAAAGACTTGCATCGACTCTGGCATGATGACAACTTCATGTGCCTCTGTTGAGTTTGATTTAAATTGTAAAATGACCAGCCTGGGATGGTTGCTTTAATTAGTGTTAGATGGCATGCAAACTGGAGAAGGTGGCCAGTTAGAGGCAGAGGGGAGGAAACGTGCTGAGTCTCCTCCAGAGACACCCACCAGATGCTGTGCGTCTGCCTGGAATTTTCTTTCAGCACTTTCGTGACTTGAGATAAATGTTAGGGAAAACCCTGAAGTCACAGATGAAGTCAGAGGGTAAAAGCATTGGGTTTATCTCTGGGGAACCCAACAGCAGTCTGAGAAAGGAATTATAAGTCCTATTCTTCGGACACCACTGGGGTGAAGGAGACGCAGGGGACATTGAGTACTTTAGCGGGGAGAAGAGAAGCAAGTGTGCCGAGTCCCCAGGCTATGGGACGAAGGAGGGGTCGTACAGGGAAGGGACACTGGGAATGAAACCAGGAAAGCAGCAGTGATGCCACATTGCTCCAAACACGAATGACTGTCCACTGACTCCAGGCCATGCACTGCATGAAATGCATGAAGTCTGCGTCGGGCCAGTGCTTTGCATGCATGGTGACTCCTCCCGAGAACCCTTTAGATGTTAGTGTCCCCCACGCTGGGTAGGTCGGGAAACTGAGGCACCACTCTGGTCTCACGTATCCTGCATGCAGATGAGGAAGCGGAGATTTCATTTTTTTAATAGCAACATTTATTATGTTTTTGGTTCACAGCACTGTATTCATTTTAGGATACTGAAATTGCCTGTTTCTTTCACACCACATCCACCCCCCGAGTTCCAGTGTCTTTCACTAGTACAGTTTTGAGATGACACATGACTGTCAAGGTCTCTCAGCATCGCAAGGGTCCTCGACTGAGGGCTCTGTAGAGGGACACCCAGTGTCACCAGGTGTGTCCAGTCTTCAGGGCAGGCCCAGCACACAGCAGCTTCTCAGTAAGGGCGTGTTGAATTTTGCTAAGGAAAGCCATGACCGATGATTCAGTGACATCCAGCATGTGTCTGAGACCCTGAAAACACGTCCCATGAACCTGCCATCCTTCCGTCTGTGGCGCAGACCTGCCCCTGGTGCTTCCAACGTGTCTCACATACCTGTGTCCAATCGCTCGTCAGAAAGGTGAGTAGACAGCCCCAGTGCCGGTCAGCACACCTGGCGGGAATCCCCCAGCACCTGTGGGGCATGGAGGATGTGGTCGCTGCTTGACTCCACCGGCCCTTGTTCCTGCATCTCTGAGGTGCAGGAGCCTGAGCGCAGGTGGGGTTTGCTGAGGACTCATGAGAGGGCATGCAAGCTGTCTGGAGACCGGAGGCCTTCGAGGACAGATGGCTGCTGTTCCTACTAGTGGGGCAGCCTCCTCGTTGGCTGGTGTCACTTCCCGGTTCCTGGGAACCGAAGGGAGGGAATGCTTTCTCACGAGATCAAATGACCACTTTGGCTGATTATAGGGTTTGTCGTGTGTGCTTTAAACCACCCATCGATGCTTGCCCTCTTGGCAGCAGCAAAAATGAGTCAGTGGAGAGTAGAGAATGGGAAAGGAGTAGAGAGACCAGGCACCCCAGGGAGACAGACCCACCTGGACGGGGCCCCCACCGGGGCTCCCGAGAGAGGTGCCTGGCCCGGCATACGGCAGCCAGCCAGAGTGGATTCTCACCCCAGACTCCACTGCAGTCAGGGACTGGGGGCTGCCTGCAGGAGTGAGCCCTTAGAGAGCCTCCCTGGGAGGAGACAGACTTTGAAGTGCTTTGTGAACGCCTCTGAGTTTGGCTATTGACAAACAAGAAGTAGAAGTGACAGCCAAGGTCAGCAGTGAGTCACTGAGGACATTGCCTGCTGACTCCTCCCAGGTCACCCTTCCCAGGGAGCACAGTCCTTGTCTCCCTCTCATCTTGATGAAGGAGCCTGATGAATGATAGTTGAACACCTATGCTAAACAGGGGCTGCATTACAAATGCACATGGACCTGGTCTCGGTCACTATGACCAGGGACAGCTGTGTTCCCTGAGCACCTGCTGTGTGCCGGTCGCCAGTCCAGGAGCTGTGTGCACATATCGTGCTTACAGAATTTCCAACCAATACTCACAGCAGCTCTGCAGCTAGAGACTGTAATTAGCATCTCTACTGAACATGAGGACTTTGGGACTTGACTGTGTTTTTGAAGACGTGAGGTTAGAATTCCAGGGAGCCAGGATTTGAGCGCAGGCCTCACTTGAAATGCTTAACACCATGTCTGTCCCTGAGTGCCTGCTTCCCGCTGTGCCTGAGACTGAAGGACACCCGAGACTGACCGGAAGCCCTGTTCCACTGCTCACATGTGCTCTGATATCTCCTTCCACTTGATCAGCATCTGCAAAACAGGATTAAGAATATTTGCTTTGAGGTCCTGTCCAGGAGCCCACATGATCCGATGTGCCTGGAGGTTCCAGTCCTGTGTCATGCTGTCCCTTGAGCTGCCCTGAGCCTCCAGAAGGAAAAGTCCAAACCCTGAGAGCCCACGATGCAATCATCAAGGCTCTAATGGACTGGGGTCTTGGTACATGGGTCATAGAGCTTCATGAGTCCAGAGTTTGTTTTGAACCAGTGTTGACTCTGAAGCTGACCATTGAGGCGGGCAAAGAGTGTGATGAACAAAGAAAAGGAAGTAGTACTGTGACATCCTCAAGACCCCAGAGCTCATAAGAAGCAGACATTGGAGTCAAACTCACTTTTTCATGGGCTGCCAAGCCTGAAGTCATCCTACTGCCCACTGCCTTCTCTGAACAGAGCAGCTTCTGACACTACTTGGGGCAATCCCCACAGCCTGGGTCTGGGGTCGGGTGCGCTGGGTGGGGTCTGTTTCTGGGTTTTCTCTTATGGACATTTGTTTTTGAGATCTGGTTCTCTCCCAGACCTGGGAGGAAACTCACAGGGACTTCCCTTTTCCTCAAAGTACAGTCTTCCAATTTTCCACCCCCTTCCCAGAATCATTCTTCAACTGGTTTGGCTTTCCCACTCACTGCCTCTGAGAAAGAGGAGCTGAGTGTGAATCATGCTCTTTCCTACTAACTTTCCTAGCATCTCAGAATGGTCTTGTCACTCTGGTCCCACACCACGGAGACCACCCATCTCTCCTTCCAAAGAGAAGATCGTATTTCCTTAGCAAACCAAACAACAGTCTCTTTTCTCCCCACAACCAGCAGTTCCTGTGAGTTCATGAATTCCAAAGTTATTTGAGCAATGGAGCCTTTGAAGCTCAGTTTCCACCTTGGACTGTCGGAATTATTTCTGGGAAAAGTGATTAGCACTGAGATGCTCTATGAAAATTGGTGTCCAAGGAGGGTCGTCTCATTATGCCAAGGGGCCATAGATTCACCTCCACACGCCTCATGATTTCACAAGTGCTATTATCTCTGGGCTCCATCTCATCTTTGGAGCTTATTACTTAAATAAGAAATGCTAATTGTTTCTGAGAAGTGCGAAGTGAGGAATGGGGCCTGCCAACTCGGAGGAACCAGGTCTCCAAATTCCCAGGCTGCTACTAACTTTCTTGCCTGATGTTGGAAGCTCTCCATCAGCCACCCATCCATTTGAGTGGGCTGAGTCACCACTCACATCCAGCCCCATCTTTGCAAGGGGTGTTATTTATTGAGCCAGGTCCCCTGGCGAGGAGGGCGAGAGCTCTCGAGTAATTAGAATCCCATCCTTGCTGGGGAGCACACAATGACTTCCTGTTATCTCTGCCTGCTAATGGCTTTGAATGGCACTATCTCTCCTTCCATAAATAACGTGTGCTGAGTAAATAAGGGCTCATTACAAATGGGGCAGCATCCTCACATCATTTCATAAACATGAGGGAGGTACTTAGGAAGACGCTCATCAATAAGCAGGTTGAGTTTCAAACCTGAGGCGACTGCAGTGGGCACACCATCTCTTGTCACTTAAATCACCCCAGGAGGACGTACCCCATTGGCTACTCTTGGGAAGGGGCAGGGAGAGATCCGCCACGCCCTGAAGGCTGGTGTTCCTGGGTGCAGACACCTGTTCTCTCCCCAGCATCTGTCCAAGGCTGGATGTTCCACCCTGAACCCCGGAGATGGCAGTGTGTGCCTGGCTGTGTTCCACAACCATGAATGAGTTGGGTCAGGCTGAGTGCAGGCAGGAAGCGACCTTTTGCTTCCATCATTTTCTTTTTTTTTTTTTTCCTGATTCTGTGTTCCCTCCTTGCCTTTAGTCCAGCTAATGACACATCTTGTCTCATTGAAAGCTTTATCCCATCCTGAGCTTGGGCCAGATGGGATCAAATGCCAGTAATGGAGAGGCAGCCTGAGTTTTCTCTATCTCCTTCTCCTCCATGTCTCCTGTTCCCTGGGGTATGTCCAGCTCTCTGAAGAGCGAGTCGCATTAAAGGGAACACAGAGGGTGCCCCAGAGGGCATGTGAGCACTGACAGAGCCTTTTGTGCCTGGAAGAGTTGCTGCTAGACATTGGTCTTTGTGTCCAAGAGCGATTCTTTGAGATGCTCCGAGATCCCCGGCCCTGGGCTCCCTGTGACTTGTAATATGTCTTCGTAAGTCCCCTCTGTCCCTGGCTCCTGAGGATGCCTCTTGCGACTGAGATTCTCTCTCCAGGGCAGGACATTCTCTAGAGCAGCCCAACACAGGCTATTGGTTCCTCTGCCAAAGCCAAGAGCTGCTAGAACAGAAGCTCTCTTGGCTGGTGCTACCTGGCTTTGCTACGCCAGGAGTTTACTCCCAGGAATTCATCAGAACTCTCTCTAAACCCAGGCCCTCTCCCCTGGCCACTCTTATGCTAATCCAGTCAGACTTCCTTCTTCACAAGTAGAGGTAATAGGCCTATGACTCCCAAATCTGGGGAACCAGATCACTGATCCCCAATTGTTTCCCTAGTACTTTCTTCAATTGTTAGAGGGGGTGGGAAAGCAGGCTGTCAGCACCTCTTTGCAAAAACGACATCCACACTCTGTTGTCCTTTCAGTTAATCCTTAGCCTGCTGGAGGTGGCTGAGGGGCTGTTGGTGGGGGAACTGAGTCATGGGTGTTTTCAGAGGTAAAGTCTGTGTCACTGTTTTCTTGACCTTAGAGCGCAGCTGAAAAACAGACGACAGGAAATGTCCCCTTTTCCACTGACTGGGATGGACACTGAATGAGAATGTGTTCTAATGTTTGGCAATGACCCACGTCAGTCAAGTTTGGTTTTTACTAGCATTTGTTGTCAATGTCAGATGAGAAGTACCAACACAGTGACGTATTAAATAGAGGAACACTCTAAAGGCTCCACGTGACTCGACAGCCCCACAAGAAGGGTCCCGTCATTACCAACATGGTGGAAGAAAGTTTGGAGAATCTCATAGCTGGTACACAGATCCAGATCCATAGCTCCAGAGCCTCCCCTATATGCCTCAAGAGACAAGTGAAAGTTCCTTTTAGCTTCCAAAACTAGTTTATACAAGCAAATTTCCTTCTTGGATTTCATCAGGGCACTTTCTGAATCCAAACTCCTGTTCCCATTTGCTCCTGCTTTGGTTGGTAGAAGACTTCTGCCCCCTGAGGATACTGCAGACTCTTAATTAACTGCTCTTGGGTATCAAAGCTTCATTCATGGATAAGTGGTCTGCACCCATCACGTCAGTTCCCAGCTGCTGCTGCTCTTGTCCTCACCACCCTGCCATCAATCCTGAGCTGGCCATGGGACTGTCTCAGGTGACAGGTCTGGTCCATCTGGTCCACCAGCTCATCTCGCTTCTGAGCTGCCATTTTCTTCTGGTTTCTCGCCTTCTTTCCACTCCAGCTGTCCCACCACAGAAGCATTGCCACCCTTAACACAGTGTCTCTTTCCTGGTGGTGAGACCTAAGATTTCCTGGCTATCTCCCACCAGCACTGACCTAGTTGTCCTCCTCCTTCCACAGCTATGTGTTTCCTCTCCCAGTCACTATCATTTTGACCCAGCTCACCATAGTCATGGCTCCTGCCTCTTCATGAGATCATCTGGGCACTTACCTCATTGTTTGTTGCCTTTTCCTGTCTGGACAGTTAATGTCTGTGGTTTAGAGATAGGAAACTAGCCCAGAAAAACAGACCCTCCCCTCAGCTGCCTTACAGTCTAATGAGAGGAGTAAAGGTCAAGGGAAAAAAGAATGCATCTGCTCTACAGAATGCAGATGTCTGGGGCCTGGCCCCTTTATGAGTCTCCTGCTTCCTAACTCTCCCCTGAGAGGCCGAACCGCATGATTAAAGGGGCCCTTCCCGCTTTAAAGATCTTTAAATATCTGGTACTGTGGCTTCCGGTAATGTTTCTGGAAGAGAAGACAAGTTCACTTTGAGAAATTTGAATCTGATTAATGCAGGAACAGTTAGCTTCGGGATGAAGGCATACCCCACCCCTCTTTCTCTTTCCCCTCCAGGCGGCTTTTATGTTTCTGGGCTTTTATCCCATTATCCCAGCTGATTTTATTACCACCACCTGGTGAGGGGCCGCTCTCCACCAGACACCGCAGACACCGGCGGAAACGCAGAGAATCGTGCCCACTTTCTGCTAGCCGCAGCTCTGTTGACACACTGAGGATGGCGTCTCCCCTTCCCCGCTTATCTGAGGCCGAGATCGCCGCCACTGGCTGGGGTGGGAGGGAAGGAGGGTTTTCGAGGCTACTGGAAAACCCAACCCAGTTTCCAGGATGTTTCCAACCCAAATGAAGCCGATGAGGGTTTTCAACATGAGCACACTCTGTCCCAACAAGCACAGAGAAAAGAGACAGGATTGAAAGACAGGAAGGCTAGGCTGACCTAGGCCAGGGTGGTGGCAGCCTGCTGGTCCCCCTGGTGCTTTTGGTGGCCCCTGGACTCACCCCAATAGAAAAACAAGCTGGATTCCTCAGTTCTCAAACACGGTGCTCTTCCCCTCCAGGGTGTTCATTCTCATCCTTTAACCTGGAATACACTCGACCTCCAATGCATGATGCAGCTGCAAGCTCTCTCAGAGGTCACGTCCTCCGAGTCCTCTCTCCTGACCATGCAAGCTTTGGCCAGGTGTCCAGCTCTGATTTCCTGTCATGTCCTGTGATGTGCTGCCTATGCTCTGGGCAGGTCTTACTGTCCCTGCAGACAGCAGAGCTGATGTGTTAGCAGGCGCATGAAATATAGGGCAACACGTGGATGCTCAAGCCTCTGAGAATGATGGAAACTCAGGCGAGGTGTCTTACCGAGGTATCAGGAGAAGGGGTAACTCCCCAGAGAAGAGACCTGGAGGATGAGCAAAGGAGAGAGGGATTGAAAGGTGTCTAAGAGAACAGCAGGTGCAACGACTTTACAGTGAGAATAAGGAGCAAGCTTATACCAGCTGCCTTTTGCTGAACAACCAGCCATCCAAATGCTTCATGACTTAAAACAAAAGATAACGATTTAGTTCATAGTCGTGTGTAACAGCAATTTCAGGACTCAAATGGGTGATTATTCTGCTGTGAGTGATGCTCGGCTGATCGTGGCTGGGCCTCATTCTCAGTCCGGGGGAGCTAGGTCACTGAAGGCTTCCTGCTGTCAGCTGGGTCACTCGTCTCTTCCTTGGGGTGTCCAGTCATGCAGCACGCCATCCCAGGACTCCTGAACTTCAGACAAATCAGAAGCTCATAAAACGCCTTGAATCTTGACCAACACAAAATCTTGCCACATCTTATTGGCTTCAGCAAGTGGCCCAGATTCTAAGTGAAGAATAAAAACAGTGTCCTGATTAGAGAAGCTGCAAAACTGTGACTTGTTTTGCAATCTTCCTGGGGATACTAGAGAACGAATCTCAGAACGTGTTTTGAAAGGACTTACAAGGTGACTGTAAGTTTGAATTTCCCCATGGGTACCCAGAGAGATTCTCAATGTTTTTAAAGAGGAGTGAGAGACATGCGCATGTGCAAATTGAGAGCCTGTCCCCTGGATGTTCCCAGGTATGGAAGGTGTGGAAGGCACTTATCACTCACCTGATGGGACTCCATGGAGCCGGTCTGCCTCCAGACCCCAGGGCTGCAGCTGTCTTGTCTAAACGCTGGGTAGGTATGGAAGTCCATGAGATAAAATGGAGAGCAAGAAATAAACCTGAGATCTGTGGTTCCTTGATTTTTGACAACATCCATTTGGGAAAGGAGCATTTTTTTTCCCATGGAGGGTGTTTGGACAACTATATTTCCACATGCAAAAGAATGCTGCTGCGTAGCTGTCTCAGGCCGTACACAATATTTAACTCAAGTCGAGCCCCGGTGGAGTGGTGGTTAGGTGAATCACCTCTGAAGGAGCACAAGCCACACACCCCTGAGTTCAAGTCCCCAGTCTGGGGGAAATCAACCAGTGTGAACAATTAAATAAACACAAATAAAGAGCTTCTTCCTCCTCTCTCTCTTCTTGCCTGCCTGCCTGCTCGTCTTTATTCCTGCCTGCACCTTTCCTTAAAAAAACAGTTAGCTCAAAATGAACACTAAGCCTAAATGTGAGAGAAGGAACTATAAAACTCTTAGACAGCAGCATAGGTTAAAATCATCATTCATTAGGCCTGGCTTAGATATGACACCCAAATCACCAATGATCAAAAAAATAAATAAAAAGAAGACCTAGAATCATGAAAATTGAAAAGTTGTGTGTGGCAAAGTCCAAGTGAATAGAGTTAAAAGATAAGCCACAAAGTGGGGAATATCTGCAAAATATGTATTGAATATGGGATTTCTATCCAGAATATAGAAATAATTATTAAAATCTGATAATAATGCAGATAATCTGATTTTAAAATGTAAAGCTTATTTGAGTAGACATTTCTCCAAAGAAGATCTACACAAGATCAATATACATATGAAAGGCTGTTGGACATCATTCATTTCAGGGAAGAGCAAGTCAAGTCCCTGGGTGCCCCGGCGCATGAGGTCATCTAGAAGCAGGAGGACAGGCAGTCACGAGTGTTGGCAGGATGTGGGAACAGCGTTGATGGGAATGGGAAGTGGGGAAGCCACTTTGGGACAGACTGGCAGTTCTTCAACAAGTTCCCTTAGTATCACTATAGCGGTGCAATTCCATTGCAGATATTCTCTAGAAAAATAAGGAGCTCATGTCCACAGCACAATTGGACATATGTGTTCATAATAACATGATCCATAAAAGCCACAAAACAGAGGGAACCCAGATATTTGCTGACTGATGTCTGGATGAATAAAATGCGGGGCAGTCACACCATGGAATATTACTTAATGATGAAAAGTAATGAAATATTGATGCTTGCTACCACATGAACTCCTAAGACACTGTAAGTGACAGAAGCAAGTCACACAAAGGACAAGTTATGCTGCTCCATCCCACTGAGCTGAGATGTCCCGAGCAGTGAGAGGTACAGGAGCAGGAAGCAGATGTGCTGCCTGCCTGGGGCGAGGGGGGACAGGGAGAAAGGAGATCGACCACTAATGACAGCAGAAGGACTTCAGTGAGTGGAGACAGACATGTGTCACCATGAGACTGTGAATACATACTAGATGTGATTGGATTTTATGCTTCGAATGTGTGAATCGAATACATGTTTTGTAAGTCAGTCAAGATGTATTTATTTTTAAATTTCTTTTAAGAGAAGATGAAGTGAGAGAAGGAAGAAGTATTTTTAGGGAATTTCATTGCTCCTATTTCTATTCCTCAGATATCTATCAATTTGGTACTTAAAGGGAGGAAAAAAGGAGAAAGGAAAGGAGGGAGGGAGGAAGGAAAGAAGAAAGAAGGGAGGGAAGGAAGGAGGGAGGGAAAGAGAGAGGGAAGGAAGGAAGGAATATTTTCATTTATCTGCTTATTTTTGGTTGTCCCCTGTGGCCCACGGTCATGAATTCAGGTTCATGGGCTTTATGTGGTCTTTCCCTGTCACTGACTTAATGCCTGAGCCCCCAGGGTGTGTCATAACATTTTTTAAGTACCAAATTTAGAGATAACCTGAGAAATAGAAACAGAAACAGAAGCACTAGCATTTGTTAAATATGCAGGAGGAGTGAGAAGAGGGATGAGGTGTGTTGATGGAGGTATCCAGGCTTCAAGGATGCCCAAAGCACGATGGTGCCATCAGAAAGCTTGTCCTGCACACACTGCTTCTCTGCATTAGGTGCGACTCACAGTAGTCAAAGTCATCATAGCTGCACCCACGTGAATAGGGTCCCTAAACCACTTTCCATCAAATCACATCAGAGAGGGTGTCCCTGGAGGTTGCCGTCAGGTCACACGCCCCTGTATGCAGGATTCTCACTGCATAGCCTGGGCTCGGCCAAAGCACAGTCCTAGAAAGACAGCCCCCTGAATGCGTGGTGACCGTGGACATGGACCCTGGCCTGTCTCCACCTTCCATCCATGGTCCTCTGACTTTGTGTACTGGATCTCCTGAGGTTGTTCACCATGGAGGAATTCCTCAGACCTCAACCCAAAATATCATTAACTGCCATTCCTGAAGGATCCTTGTCTTCCTAGTGAATGAGCTCTTTCAATATCTAACTGATCATATGTGCTTTAACTTCTGAGGAAACTTGGGCTGAAATTTGCAGTCTCCTTGGCATAATTTTCCAAAACTTGTTAGAGTCATTCTGAAAGCTTAGTGCAAATTGCCTGTAGATCGAAACATGCAGATCATGTAGATGCCCTCAAATATGACCCTTTATAGGTGTATGGAGAGACTAGGGTCTGCATTTTAGTCAGACCGTGGGTGATGCAGAAACAAGAGGAAAGCAGGCACATTTTAGAGCTGTCTCTTATGATGTGCCCGTTTTCCTCTCAACTTTCGTCACTCTCCCTTATCCAGATGTGTGTTTGACGTGGGCTTCTTTGCCATTTATTACTTTAATTTTAAGCCAACTTATTTTGTAGCAAAGAGGTTATGCCTTCACCTAAAGTAACTAAAACTCGCATGGCATGTTATAGTTTTCAGAGTGCCTGCCCTGTGATCGCACACAGCGGTGTAAATTCCACATCGGTGTTCTCATTTGACACATGAATAAAACCAAACCAAACTGGGATTCAGAGAAATAGCCTGTAGGAAAATAACTTCTGACTTTGGAAAACAACATCTGTAAGGACTTCCCGGTCACAGCATGACCGCCGTGAGTTTGCAATGCTGCAAAAACGGGGCTGCAGCATTTGCAGAAATGGGCCAGCTTGCCACCTTGAAGAGGGAGAGATCTTTATAAAACTGTGCCTGGAGCAGGGGCAGCTGCGCTCGGGTCTGGATTCGGAGTGTGAGCAGGTCGCTGGGTGTCTCTCCTGCTCCAGCTTGGTCTCAGCCCATGTCCAGCATGAGACACCACATACTTGTCCCCGACCCCATCAACTGGGTTCCAACCCACAGGCTCTCCCCTGTGAGAGGACCTCTGTGTCCCTGTGTCCAGGTGGCTAGAGCTGCAGAACTGAGAGGCAGATGGCGATGGAAGAGAGAAGATGCAGGCGTTGAGAGAAGAGGAGGTGCGAGGAGCCTGAGAGGGAGCAGCAGTTTGTGGAGAAAGCTAGCCGGTCCCTGGTCTCCATCACAGCTCAGTTCTCGCCAGCTGTGTTCTCTTTGCAAGCTGCCATTGTTTTGCTATCTAGACCGTCAGGGTCCTCACCTATGAAATAGCTCCTGATACCCACTTTGAAGGTCACAGTGAGGTGTCCATCAAGCTCATGTGCAAAGGGCCAGGCTGCATCAGACCTCGAGGACCTCATTTTCCCTCTCACTCTCGTTTCAGGGCTCACACAAGTTTCCCGTGGCTGTTGTAACCATTGGCCACATTTCAGCAGCTTAAAATAGCACTGACTTATGATTTTACCATTAATAAACACAAATTTCGGCTCTTAGAAATTTGTGTTCTTCTGAGGTCTGTTTTCTAGAGACGCCCCCATTCTGCACCTGTGTTCCCTTCCTCCATCTTCCAAGTGCATCTCTCCATCTTCTGCTTCTGGGTTATGCCTCCTCGGACTCCGACCCTCCTGCCTCCTTCTTCAAAGGACCCCTGTGATTACGAATTGACCAAGCCAGATAAGCCAGGCAGAACGCTTACCTTAGTATC
>RJWH01009818.1:0-20339 GCA_004363575.1 Solenodon paradoxus
GTGTGTGTGTGTGTGTGTGTGTGTGTGTGTGTGTGTGTGTGTGTGTGTGTGTGTGTGTGTGTTGGGGGCAAGGATGGCAGTGGGAACAATCAGGATGAACAGCTCAGTGAAACAAAGTGCTCATTCCTCCTCCTCCTGCTTTCCTGCTTGCCTTCATTTCTGCCTGCTTCCTTCCTTTAGAAAAAAAAACAATCTGGAGTCACTTGTGACAAGGTTTCTTCTCTGCTCAGCCCAGTGGATTTCATCTGTCCATAAGCAGATAGTGAGCAGCCTCAACTCCAGACCAGGGCACACTGGAATGTCAGGATGGTGTGGTACTGCCAACAAGGAGAAGCATTCGCCAACCAGTTAGCTGCTGGCTGCTGAGGCCTGCAAGCTGGAGCAGGAACAGACCTCCTAGGGGAAAACAGGGTACAGATTCTGGGTGTGGCAGAGTTCGTTTTTCAGAGGAGTGTGTACCAAGAGGCGCTAATCAGCTACCTGTTTTGAAATCTTTGAAAACAGTGAATGATTGGGTGCGCCCTAGTGGCCTACCTGTCTAGGACACCCTTGGAGCAGTCCCACTTACATCCCAAGGTCTCTGGGGTCGAGACCCGGGGCGGGGTGGGGGTAGGGAAACCAATGTAAACAACTAAGTAAAAATAAATGAATGTTTAAAAAAAAATGAAAGGAGCCCATTGGACAATGGTGAAGAACACAGTGATGTGGCAGAGGCCAGGGTGTGCTGACATATATCTGAGGAATGGGGAAAATGCACATATGGATATCTACACATATGAGCTTATTTTAATTTGTGAAACAAAATTACAATAAAAAAAGAATCATCTATTTCCAAATCCTCCTCAAAGAAAAGTAACATCTCTTATGTCCTGTGACCTACCCCACAGGCCTTGGAAGGATGTCTCCTGCAATGCAGAGACTCTTGAAGTGGGCCCAGCTCCTGCTGCTCTCTAAATAGTCATGTGGCTAGATTGTGAGTCCCTTCAAACACATTTTCTTCGTCTTTAAAAATGAGGATGTTGGATTAAGCAGCTTTTCTCTGAAATGTGAATAATCTTATGACACAGACATAGACTTTAAATGATTTCTGTAGTGATATAAAGGTATTTCCATGGGAAAATATGATGCGTGTGTTGGGAGGAAGATTGACATATGGAGAAAAATTGGACCATATGGGATTTGGAAATTAAATTATCTCCTCTACTCAGTAAGTGTGCAAAATATGAGCCTCTCATCTGAAGAACTCTCTTTTAGCAAATAAGAAGTCATTATGAGCATTTCCAAAATTAAAAGAATATTCATGTCTTGTCAAATGTGACGTGTGTAGGCAGTGATGTGGTAGACTCCAGGAAGGAAATTTGTATTTAAGACAGGGTCTTTGTTATTTAGAAGACTATAACCAAAGCGAGACTAGCCCCGTTGAAACAAAGTTGATAAGACATAATCATAACCCAGGATTAGCGATGGGCTGATTTAGTAAATTATGGTGCATTGATTTTACAGCACATTAAGCAGTCATCAAGCTGAATGAACCACATCTACCTTATTAGCTTGGAAAGCTGCGTGAGATACTGTTAAGTGAAAACAAGTGGTAAAGGTCTATCAACACAATGATGTTTTTATAAAAGTAAATCTAAGACTCAAAATAGGTGGTTCTGTTTGTGCAGGCACAGAAAAAGTATGAAAAATCACCATGCCCAAAACAAGATATCAGCACTAACAACCCCAGACAGCTGGGAAACACGACCCAGATGCAAGAGCCCGGCGAACCACCTGGGAATGAGGATGCAAGATGGAAAGCTACAAGCTACCTGAAAAGATTGAAAGCCCTGTTTTCCTGAGGAGCAAGCTGCATGAGAAGGGGGCGGGAGGGGGAAATGGGATGAAGGGAATTAACTGTAAACAAAGGGAGAAAAAAAAAGGAGGGGAGTATTAGTAAATCTGCTATGCTATTTGTAAATGTAAACATACCACTATGTCTGCCTCAAAACAAGTCATGTCCAAGTGCACTATCCCTTCCATAATAATAAATAAAATTAAAAAAAAAGAAAGAAAAAGTATGGCGTGATTCACACCCACATGTGGATACCAGTTGCTTTAAGAGGGTAGGGTTGGATAGAGGAGGAAGAGAGATTAGTTTTTAAATTTCCAGATACTTCAACTTGTTTAAATTGCTATAATAAGTATATTATAATTTTTTTAAGGGAACGTGCAGGCAGGAATGAAGGTGAGTAGGCAGGCAGAAAGAGAGAGGAGGAAGCAGCATTTTATTTTTATTTCGTTGTTCATGGTGGTTGTTCCCTGCCAGGCCCAGGACACAAACCTGGGTTCTTGGGCTGTGTGAGGTGGATTTAAGGTGCAGATAACTGGAGTGCAGGTGTGAAAGAATTCACAGGTAACCAAGCAACAGAAAGCTTTGTGAGCAAGTGATAAAAGGTTTATTCACATTCCAAGGGAGGAAAGGGGTCAGACTCGAGGGGACTTGGTGGTTGGGACCTGGGTTTATATGAGGCTGGCTGAGGGTGGCAGCCAGGTGGGATGCCAGGTGTTTTTTTCAGTTTCCTCTGGAAGACAGGGCTTTTGATCTTTTCAGGTAGCTTGTAGTTTTTGGTCTTGCATCCTCTTTCCCAGGTGGTTTGCAGGGGTCTCGCATCTGGGATGCAGGCCCCAGCAGTCTGCCACCGACACCTTGTTTTGGGCAAGATGACTTTTCATTGACCTAAGGCTCAAGATCAGACAGTGGGTAGAATTCTTTCCTGCTGGGTCTCCCTTACAGGATGTATGTGAATTGTGCTCCTTTGGAGGTGGAGGACCAGACCGCTCCTTTCCTGGGAAGTACCTGCATTATAATTTTCGAAAAGTTTTTTTTTTGTAAAACAAATACAAAGCATAACTTTTGTTTCCTATGGCCCACTGGTCTGTGGACGTGTATTTAATCGCATCTTGGTCACATTTTCACTCAGCAGACTTCTCACTCAAACTTACCCAGTGATTTGGGAAGCAGCCCCATCCTGTGTGGGATGGGGCCTGAGCCTGACTTCCAGGCAGACGCCACCCCCTCTCAGGGGGCTGCCTTCTGTGCTCTGCACTCTGTGCTCAGCCAGAGCCAAAAGCTGAAGCTGTCTTCACTCAGATTCCCAAAGTCTCAGCAACTCATGGCTCAGGAGGGAGCAATGCCTTTCCTCCCTCAGTTTGCTGCGTGACCTGCGGTTGGGTCTACTCAGCTCCACGTGGACAACTCTCCTCCAGGAGGGCCCCCTGTCCTCCAGAAACGCCAGGATCCCCCTTTAGCACAAGGAGTGCTGAATTGTGTGTCTGGAGGCAGAGGATCACTGAAAGGAGACACCTAGGGTCTGAACAGGGCTCCGGGGAGGGGTGGGGAGAGGGGGCATCACCTGAAGCAATGAGAGTGAAATGAGAGAGAGAAGTAGCTGGTCTAGCACTATTGGATTTTGTTAAACATACAAATCTCAAGGACCATCCTATCAGACAAGACCAGTCTGTGACTAAAACAAGACCACTCTGGAATCCCGTCTGACTACAAGTGAAAACAAGAAATTGTCTGGATCATAAAAATGGCCCCCAGACGTTCCCCTGTTTTGCGTCATCTGAGCGACCACTGCAGCTTCAGCAGTTCCAGCTGCTGGCCTGCCTCCTCCCTCCTGCCTTGTAGGTAAGAGCTCAGTGCTGATCATAGACTCACCCCTGCTTCCTGACGACATCCAATCCGGAGCAAAGTCCGCCTTCTCTGAACCCTCCCCAGGACTACTGAACATGATCCCCAACGCTACAATAGCCCTGAAACACCCTCCTTCTGAGGGTGTGCAGTGTCCCTCACAGCATCGTGTCAGCGCACCTACAGCTGTCCCGGTGGATTTGGTTAGTGGTCACCAACAACAGACAGGCCCTGACGTGCACCGGTGTAGCTGAGTTGAAGGCAGAGGCCTAGGGGTTTACACCCTGCTGTTGACTTTTCCAGTGGCTGTGAGAAAGTCGCTTAGATGCTTGCACCTTCTGGAGTTGACAGCAAATATTTATTTATTATCTGAATGAACACGAGGGTCTTTCTGAGAGTGAGCTGAGTGTGGCAGAGTATTTCTTTGGAAAGTACGGCAGGGTATGTTGGTGAGGTGGTTGACTTCCAGGATGATAGACCAGTCTGTGCTCTACCCTCGTAGGAACTGGTGCAGAGGAATGAATGTGGACTTTAGGATCGGTCCTAGCTCTACTGCTCCAGGAGCACGTTTCTTAACCTCTTTGAGCTGCAGAACCTGCATCTGAGGACTGAGGATAATATCGCTTACCTCCCAGGCTTGACAGCAGCTTGTGAATCAGCCAGTATCCCCTGGTACTCAGGGTACCGGCTACTCACCAATGTGCCATGTCTTCCCTTCCATTAGGAGATTCATGAGAGACAAGGGGTTCCAGTGACTGAGGGTGCATTTTAGGAAGACAGGCCTGCTGGCGGTGTGCGAGACAACCTAAGTGTGGAGGGTGCAGGCGGACCTGCGAGACACCGGCTGGAAACTCAAGCTCGTGTGAAGAGGTTGTATCACATTCTCAGAGGCAACACATTTGCCCCAGCTGGACATGGGTAAAGAGGGAATGACCTCCGTCATGCCACGAAGCATGTCGTTCCACAACAAAAGCTCTGGTGAGAGACGAGACAGTAGAAGGAAGAAATGTGAAACTTCGGGCACTTTGAGAAAGGCGGTCAGCACTGGGCTGGCTGGGACAGCAAAAGAAACAGACCCTCGCAGAGGGCAGCAGTCAGCAAAAGGACCCTGACAAGTAAGTCCAACAGCCATAATGATGCCCACCTGTGGGCTGTGGCCAGAACTTTGCGTCACACAGAGGATTCACTTCAAGTGTGAAGATGACTGCTGAGTTCTGAAGGCTGGCTCATACCTTCTTCCACATAATGCTGGTGGGTGAGTAACAAGCAAGGCAGGCCATTCCACTTTAGCCTGAGGGCGAATAACTTTGAGGAGGAGAAAGCAGCTGGCTGACCACTTTTTCTTCACTAGCACCTCCCCCCGTAGTTCCTAAATGTCAGAGTTACTAGGTCAGTGAGCCTGCGAGTTATCACATCCCCTGTTTATAAGGAGCCTTTCCATCTGGGGCATCTGCATTAAAACCAACAACAATCAAAATCCTAGATGATTTGTGAAAGACATGGAGAAACAAGATGTAGCTTAGCTGTAGATGGCTCAGAGAGAAGGCAGCATCAAGGCCACACGTTGTCCTGATGAGCAGAATCATCGAGTTAACAGACATTTGCTGGGCTCCACTCTGCAAGATGAACGGGCTGATCTCCTCCTTCACAGGTTGTCATGTGGGGGGTGAGGGGGGGCCAGCAAGTATACCAACACGTCTAATGAAGGACCCGGGGAATGTGCCCAGATCGTCATGGCGAAGGGGAGAATGAGGTGATGACCTCTAACTAGAAGGATCAAGGTTTTAAAGTCTTGGGTTTTAAATGAAGGATTTTGAGGCATTCTGGTGCAGAGGCTGTTGGAGTTAGAGACCTGTCCTTATGGGATCTGGACACAAGAAGACGACCACAAAAAGGGGCCACTGGTGTTAAAAGTGTAAGTGTGCTCGAACACCCGCTCAGTTTGCTAGAAGAGAATGAGGAATTGAGAATTGTGTGCTTGGCATAACACGGCCATCTTTTTTTTCTGTTTTGAGAAGAGGAAGGAAGCTGTCTACTTTATACATATAATAAGAGACAACAGCATTAATATTTTTATACCATTGTTGATTCAGAAAGCGAATCCACTCAACTCAGCCTTTTAAACGACAATATTGGTATAAAATCTGTGTGTGTGTGTGTGTGTGTGTGTGTGTGTGTGTGTGTGTTCCTGGATGCACCTGCAGTCTAGTTTCAGTGTTCTCCTTTGTAAAGTGGGTATAATTCCAACTTCCCAGGGTCGTGAAGAATAAATACTGTGGGATTTCTTGTTTGTTTTTTTTTTGCTGAAAATACCTTGTTAACAGTAGCATAAATATTACTAAGTCTGAGACATGCTAAAGCTGACTACTGTTATTATATAAATGAAAAGTAGCCGACCCTCTCCAAAGAAGCTGAAACTGTCCAAGAATGCAGGCTGACCCTGCCTCGCATCACACTGGCAGAGTCTGTCGGTCTGGTGGGGTGTAGTGAGTGACATAGTGAATTTCAAAAACATGCCGTTGAAAGAAGAATTTATTTGGTTTCTGTCTGTCTGACTTCAATGGGCTCTCTACAGGTAAGAAATGCTAGGTAGGTATGTGTGTATGTCTCTCTCTGTGTATCTTAAATCAATAAGTTAAAATGTTAACATAGATCTCAAGTGCTTTCAGGAAAAAAATGGTTACATTTCCAGTGTTAAAGTGACATTGGCATTATGTGGGGAACATTCTAGATAGACATTGATTTCCTCCTGGAAGTACCGGGTGTCGATCCTAAAACCTTCAAGTGCTTGGAGAATTGATTTCCTTCTTACACCAGAATGTAACCTGTCCTGATTGCAGGAATCTGACTAATTAGAGGACTCTCTGGCCCTGACTGCAGCGGTGCCACCCGGGCTGGATGTAGGGACAGCAGGGCTCCCGCAGATTCCCACTGGGGGTGGCCAGCAACTACACACGCATTCCTGCCCTTAGAGAGGAGCGGGGATACTTCTCCAGCAAAGAAACAGCCGCTCCACATTTTCATAGCTGATTATATCAGTTCCAATGTCTGTGTTCAGTGTCGGCGAGGAAAAGATTCTCAGTGTCACGGGGAATCTATGGACTAATGAATACAACAAACTGTTGATAGAGGCACAATATTGAATAAATGCTGGGCTTTGAAAAGTACTGTAAGATTATACTGTCAAGTATTTTTAAATGGAATGAGATGAGAGCTGGGGTTTGCGTTAAAAGAAGAGCTGACTGGGGGAGGGGACATGGGGTATAGAGAAAACAGAACTAGCCATATGGGTATGCTCTGGTGGAGCAGAGGTTGGGTCAGTCACCTCCAGAGGAGCAGGTCACATGCCCCTGGGTTCGATTCCCAGGTTCTAGGGGGAAACAACCAGTGTGAAAAACTAAATAAAAATAAAGATGCTTCCTCCTCTTTTCTCTTCCTGCCTGACTACTAGCCTTCATTCCTGTTTGCACCTTTTCTTGAGAGAGAGAGAGAGAGAGAGAGAGAGAGAGAGAGAGAATTGGCCATATATTGAAAATTGTTGAATGGACACATCATATGCGGGCTCATTATACTATTTTCTCTACTGTTCTAAACACTTGAACATTTCTGTATAAAAGGTTAACAAATCCCCTTCAAAGATGTGATTCCTTCTTGTCTGAACGAAAGATGTTTTTTAAAAATGAATTTTTATAGAAGTTATATATTAAAATGTAAACTATAACTCTATTGGTATTCATGCTATATTAAATATACATTATATATGCATATATAATATATATTATGTACATATATAAGTATAATGTGCATCTATATCATTTAATATATATTGAATGCACATGTGTACACATTTAATTTCTGTCAGCAGCCTCACGAGGTAAGTTCTGCGTAGGCTGACCATATTTCCTTGAGACAAAAACAGAACACTGAGATGGCAAAAACAGGGCCAGGTTATATGATTACAACTAATGGGAAGGGAGGAGGTAGAGCAATCAAACAGGAATAGAGCAGCCAGGTCAGCAACAAATAAGTACTATGTGATGCTTATCAGAGACCACAGAGTTACAACGTGTGGTCCAGTGGGACTTTATACGGTGCAAGAAATTTTGGCAACTTAGAAGAAAACCAAATAGTTGCCCCTGTAAGCCCTGCTCCAAATATCCTGCTTTAAATACATGCTGCTTTAACCATCCCAGTGCCAGAAATAGCCAATAAGCAGCCCAGGGCTAGAAATCTCAAGACCCCCACAGGGCCAGAGATAGCCCCACAGGGTCAGAGATAACCCCGTAGTACTTACCAGCAGCTCTACCGTGTTACAGTGTTCTGCTCCCCTTGAAGAAACACTGGGGCATCCTCCTCCCTCCAGGTTCCCATTTCTTCACAGGGGCCAGGAAATGGAGTAGTGGCTGCAGCCAGCCCTGGCAAAGACTGTCTTTAACGTGGGACAACTGCTTTTGTGTCCCCTCACCAGACTGGGCCCTGGGGTGACACAACTGCCCCTTTTACCCTTTGTTAAAGACAGCCCTGGCTTATTAAAAATGGGTAAAAATGGACATTTATATTCAAGCAACAGGATGGTTGGGAAATATGAAAAAAAAAAAAAAAAAAAACCAACCCCAAACCACCTGGTACTGTCCCGTTTAAAACAGGAGTTCTGTGTGAATGATCTGCATTTACAGCTGAGGCAGTGAGGTCACTGGAGGTTAAGGAACTGTGCACAAGGTTCTAGGCAAGATTTGCAGGCAGCTGCTTGGTTTCCAGAACCTGTGCTTTTCTTAAACAGCATCCTCTTTTGCTGCCCATATCCAGGCTATTCTGTACTGTTCCACTGTTGCCATCAGCTTCCCTGAGCAGTTTATTTGTCACATTTAAATAGTTTTAGGAGGGTTGTGGAAGGTGGAAATTTTTTTTTTTCAAGACTTCAGTAATTCTGCCTGAGCTCACAATGGCCCGGGGGAGGGGGTGGGTGGGGCGCTGGTGTGGCCGGTCCCCTGGAGTGGTGCGCCTGAAGTCGCGTGGCGCCACCTAGTGGCCGAAGCCCTGCAGCGGGCACCTCAAAAGCGGGGCAAAGCAGAGGGTATCTGCGAAGGAGCAGCTACCAGCCCAGGGCAGGTGGCTCTTTAATTCTGCCTGAAGCATCTTGTCCTGCAGAGCAGCCCCAGGAGGGCCAGCTGCGGAGACACCCGGGGAAGCCCTGGGGAGACAGAGGGCGGGCTTCCCCCAGATCCCCACCCAGACTGGGATCCTACGGAGCTCAGGCCTCACCTTTGAGGAAGTGAGAATTAAGCAAAGAAGTGGGTAGATTTGCATAAGGACTCAAAATGAGTCTTCTAACTTTCCAAGTACTTAAAATTCATGCACTTATGTATGTATATTTCTGTGTATCCTCACTTCTTTCCACAAAGGATGGTAACTCTGGAATTGCATCATATAATGTTATTTCCCTCTCGCAACAGCCATCTGACATTTTGAAGAACAGAAGAGTCATGTTTCCCAGCGCCCTGACCTATTGAGTAAGCAATGCCGACCAGAATGTGTCAGGACATCTGTCCGCAGTCTTGACAACAAGGTGGGGGACACCTGGTGCTGGAGGAAGTTGAAACAACTGCAGAAGAGAAGGCAGAGGGCCTGCTCCTCCAGAGGCTGCCACCCCCTGATGATGGAAGCTTTTTGTGGGTCTTCTTAGCTTGCTGGCTGCAGGCCATGCGCCCGTGTGGCACCTCCTTCTCAGCAGGGCCTGGATGCCACAGAGGGAGGGAAGCTCCTTCAACAGCAAGGCCTCATCCCTCATGGAGAACTGAATGAAGACAGAAGTAATGAAGGCCACGTCCATGAAGGTCTTCCCTGGAGAAGGACTAGACCGGCCACTTAGTTTGCTTTGTGAGCACTACCTCATTGTGCCTCCGGGCACACTTTCTCATGAGGAGGCGGGTCCTATCTGAGGGGACAGATCAGTCACGAAGTCACTCTATTAAGGAGGAGGAGCACTTCTCAAAGCTGAACCTGAGATCTGAGCAGGGGAAACTTGGGTGGGCTGCAGGGTGAGTGGTCTGACTTCGAAGAGAGGTGGATGAAGTCTGGACAGTCAGTGAGAGAAGTGCTGGGGGTTGGACTGGAGGTTCCTTGGATTCCTCATGTAGCAATGAGAGCTCGAGGAGGGCACCTGAAGACTTGCGTCTAGGTCTTTGCATCTGAAGACTTGGGCAAGTGTCTAGGTCTTGCAGTGAATGAATTGGGTTAGAGCCTGTGAACTCTGGGGACAGATGAGCTGTTTTGGAGCCAACCCTCATGCTGGCAAAGCCACACTGGAGTTTGGCAGGGCCAGGAGAAAAGCAGGGCCGAGGGAAGGGGCGACATCCACACTTAGGTCTCAGCCCCTGGGCACCAGTGTGGTGCTGACATGGTAAATGAAGTGAGAGCCCCAAGGTGCGGGGTAAGTCAGTCCTGAGAGTCATCCCTTCCTCTTTGACTTCTCCTGACTCTAACCTTACCAGATCTAGCTTTAGTTTTACTTAGGAGAAAGTTTTCTTCGTGATCCGTGGTTTCTATATGAAACAAGAAACTGTTTAAAAAGGTAAATGCAATATTTGCGTACATTAATAAGAGCACAGCACCCAGGTCAAGGGCTGTAATGATCTCACTGTAGTGTTTTTACTCTATTACTCTGTTTGAAGGAGAGGGAGAGAGTTTGGTCTCAGCCACGTCCCATGGATGGGTGAGCTTCAAGCCATCATTTTCCCTTGAACCCAAGTGCAGACCAAAGGCAGGTGAAAGCCTCTCTGGTCCCCTTTATCTGTCTCTTTTAGTTGGTGAATAAGAAGGCCTGAGTAAAGGGCTACACCTACGCTGGAATTCTAGGTCAGTCACTCCATGTCTCCTTTGCCTGGCTTCCATGGTCCCGTTAGCCGGGGCAGATGGCCTCCCCACGCGGGAGGCAGTCCCCGCCCTTCCAGAGAGATCCGAAGCACATGCTTCTAAGGGGCAGAGATCCTGTCAAGGCTTGTAGACGAGGCCAAAGGAATGTTGGCCCAGCTCTGAGTCCTCGATCAATTCCTAGCTGCTCCTTTCCGAGAATGAATTAAGGGAGACTTGAGTTTCTCCGGTGGCTAAAGTGTAGCACGGTTCTAGTCAAACCGTCTTTCCAGAAGGTTTATGGTCTGTTAGCATTCAGTTGGAGGCACTGATCCGAATCACGCTCTGGTCTCCTTGGTCGCCGCCAGAAGCAGAAACTCTTTCCCTTTTGCAAAAGCTGGTGTCATGTTGTCTGGACTCCACACACATGGGGCACGTGGGCCAACACCAGCAATGACTCTACACCACCCAGGCAGCCTCCTGCTTTGGGCCACAGAATAAGGAGTTTCGTCTCATCGTGTCCTGACTTGTGGTTTGTATGGGGAATGTATTAGAGGTTCATCTAACTCTGGCGGCCTGGAACTTCACATTTCTCATAGGAGACGAAATGATCACTTGGGGTTCCCTTGTGCAGTGGAGGCAGAATGAGAGCCAGAACCAGGGGTCCAACTTCTCTCTGAATGTCATTGAAGACTTTTCCCAATGCTGGCTCAAAAGTGTCTGGCTCAAAAGCGTCTGGCTCCTTGGGATGAGACACAGAATCGTCTGTTGGTGGGGAAAAAGCCCCCACCCCGCACCCTGCTCCCTTTGGCTTGTCTGCTCCATTCTGCAGCCCCTTCCTGCAGCATCTCTCCCTAGTGATGCCATTTTCCTGTGAGTCCAGGAGGTTCCTGGTACAGCATGAGATGGGACAGCGTTCACTTCTGGCTGAGCCGGTGTGTTTCTGGAGACAAGCGCTCAACTATGTGCAGATTCACTTTTGGGCAAGCTGGGGTGTCAGCCACCGTGCCTGAGCTCGGTGTGTATCTGGAGAGTCTGCTCTTGCCTTCAAGGCTGTAAGCCCTTGAGGGCAAGGAGCAAAGAACTGGAACTCTGCCTCTGCAGGCAGCTCAGAAGGTGTCCCACCACGTGGGCGCTTGACAGATATTTAGTCCCAGTGGCACTTCCTTCCCTCAGGAGGTCTCAGGCTCTCATCAGCTGGGAAGCCTGTTCCACCTTGTCACTCCTCCCCCCTGCTCAGCTTCAAGAGATACGACTTCCAACGGGAGTGTGTCTTCCCACATATGTCTCTGTTTTAAACTTAATGTGTTTATTTGAGATACCATGGTGACAGGTGCCATAGAAATAGAAGGAGCAGGAAGGTGGAACAGAAGAAGGGAAGGCCCAAAACACCAGGGGGCCCAGTGCTGTGTTGTGAAATGGATGTTTACTTTAAGCTGGAGCAGTAGTTGTCAGGTCCTGCCTGCCTAGCCTCTCTCCGGCTGGGGACGTAAATGTTGTCTGCTTCCTTACACACTTACGTTTTCTGATTCTCTAGAGCAGGGGAAACGCTGCATTTAGCATGCAAAGATTGACATCATTATCACTACTTCTGAGATTTGACACTTTTTTCCCCAGAGAAAGGTGCAGGCAGGAATGAAGGTGAGTAGGCAGAATGGAAGCGAGAGGAGGAAGACACAGAGCGCGTGGTGTATTTAGTTACTCGTCTTGGTCTCTCCCCTCGGCCCCAGGACGTGAACCCAGGGTTCTTGGGATATATGTGGACTGCACCCATATCAGTTCAGTGGCTGACTGAACTGCTACTCCACCAGGGCGTGCCTGGTTCGACATTGTTCCCTGCTCATTCACACACCTTGCTTCCTTCCTTTGATCCTGTCAGGCTGAGAGTGTTTACTCCCCTCCTGAAGCAACTTTGAGGTTCGGAGGCAAATGCATCCAGTGTCACGTGGCAAGTGAGTGGTCGGAGGTACATTCTGCTGCGGTTCTGTGCATAGACAGGCCTTGTGCCCAGGTGGGGCGGTGTCGTGAGGGATTCAGGGCAGGGTGGACAGACACCGGTGCCTTTGGGGCTGTACCTTTCAGGTTAGAATGAGCTATGTGGTGTCATCTGGTCACAGAGAAACAGCTGGCTCTTCTGCATGAGGCCCACAGAACATTGTGATTGGCTGCAGAAGAAACTTGATTCATTTTATGTCTTGTGACAGAGAAAAACATAAGCCCCCGACAGCGCTTTCCAGGCTCACGGCCATTCGAAGCAGCTCCATGCTGGCGTGAACCGCTCAGCGCTCCCAGCCTCGTCTGCCACACATGCTCTTGAGAATGGCCGCACACCTGTCTTCCTCAAAGCATCCCAGGTAGGCTGATCCAGACTGAAGCCAAATTTGACATGAAGTAGAATCCTGGGCATGGTTGGGCCTGTTCCAGCCTCATTTCTAGGACCCTTTTTGTGCTTGTCTGCTGTGACTCGAAGGGACTACCTTGCAGGTCCTGTACATTCTTGTCTCAGGGCCTTTGCTCTGCTGGGCTCACCATCTAGAATGTCCCTGCTCCCCTCCCTCCCACCTGACCATGAGTCTCTGCTTCCCCGTGTCTGACCTGTCCTTCCAGGCCTAGTTTAAATGCTCCCTCTGTCAAAGCTGTTTTCCTAATTCCCTGTTTATGGAACACGGTCTCTCCCTTTTCTTATCACTGATGGTACCACTGATATGAATTGTGATTATAGGTGTCTTAGTTCAGAGCCCCAGGAAGGCCCCAGCGGTTGGGACCAGCCAGGCTCCTCGCACCTTGTGGAGGGGCATCCCAGCGGGCCCCACAACAGCGGCCCCTCCGAGCTCTGCCACCCAGTCGGTCAGTATGAGAAGAGGATTGAAGAGGGAGGGAGAGCTATGGCTCTACTTTCTTTGAAGCCAAGAAAGGAGTGGGGGGGCATCTAAGGTAATCAGAAAAGCCCCTCCAAACAGAGACATTTGCAAGGAGAAGGGTGGGGACATTTGGGCCCAGATGGTCGTTGACCTGCCTTGTGGTGCAGGGCAGGGGAGAGGAGGGCAGGGACAGTGGGACGGGGGACTTTGGAGGCCAGACTGCCATCCTGAATGCTTGGTGCGGAGGGATGTGCAAGGGGCTGGGGCAACCCGCTTTCTGAAGGTAAGGGGTCACCTGCCCTTCACCTCCGCCCGTTGCCCCGGAGCCTGGAGGGGCCCCAGGCACAGAGACGCCACGTCTAAGTCGAGCACAGGTGTGGGAGGCGTGCTGGTGAGACTTGAAGTTTTAGGAGGAACAGGACTGAGCTTCCACTCTGAAGTGAGCAGAGCTGACTGGAAATCTGTGGATTATGGCCAAGACATGACTAAAAGACTGTTTTTAGAAGAAGGAGGATGGACACCCGGGACTAGATGGGGGGACAAATATAGGAACACAATCATGTTTTTATTCCCCATTTAGTTGAGATAATTCATTTAAACTGTTTAGGATTATCTTTGCATCTTGTTTATCTCTTTTTAAAATTATTATTTTTTTAAAATTGGGGTTAAAAAACTGCATACCATAACATTTGCTCTCTTAAATGTTTCGGTTTCTATGAATTTGACTATCCTAGGTAACTCTTGTAAGTGGAATCATATTTGTCTTTTTGTGACTGGTTTTTTTCACTTAGCATTATTACTATTATTATTATTTTAATATTTATTTTATTTAGTTGTTCATCTCGGTGGTTCCCCCTGACTCCGGGTCTTGAACCTAGGTCCTTGAGAGGCATGTGTACTGTATCTGATGGCCTTATCCACTAGGCCTCCAGCATGTACTTACACTTAGAATTATGTCCTCCAGATTCATCTCCATTATGGCCTGTGTCAGAATTTTCTTCTTCTTCTTTTTTTTTTTAAAGATTGATTACTCTTCCATTGTGTGTAAACACCACATTTTATTTCTCCATTCATCTGTCCATAGACATGTGAGCTGCTCAAGCTCTTGGCTGCTGTGAACAGTGCTGTTATAGACATGGGTGTGCAGATTTCTCTGCCAGGTCCTGTGCTCAATTCTTTGGCTGTGTACCCAGAAGTAGAATTGCTGGAGTCTTCTGGTAGGCTGCTCTAACAGAATATCATAGACTGCGTGGCTTATACACAACAGAATTTATTTCTCATAGTTCTGGAGGCTGGAAAGTTCAAGATCAAGCACAGACAGCTCCTAGTTTATAGACATTTGTGCACATGGCAGAAGGGGCATGGGAGCCCTCTCAGATCTCAAAGGGCCCTATTCCTATTCATCAGGGCTCAGCCCTCATGGCCTCTTCACGTCCCAGAAGCCCCAACTCCAAATACCATTGGGAGTTACATTGTCAACATGAATATTGGGGGGAGACATTCAGTCTCTTGCATGGTGATTCTATTTTTAATTTTTTGAGAACACTCACCATTTTCTATAATGGTAAACTATTTGATGTTCCCACCGACAGTCATAGGGGTTTCTATTTTTTGATATCCTGGCCAATCTTTTCTCCCTCCCTTCCTTCCTTCCTTCTCCCTCGTTCCCTCTCTTTCTCTTTTTCCTGTCTACTTCTCTCTCTCTCTCTCTCTCTCTCTCTCTCTCTCTCTCTCTCTCTCTCTCTCTCTCTCTCTCTCTTCCCCTCCTTCTTTCCCTCCCCTCCCTCCTCTTCTGCCTCTCTGTCTCTCTCAATATCAGCCATTCTGATAGAGGTAAGGAGATACCACTGTGATTTTGATTTCATTTGCCTAACAACCAGCACGTTGACCATCTTCTCACGAGCTTGTTGGCCATTTGTAGATCTTTGGAGAAAAGTCTATTCAAGTTCTTTGCCTGTTTCTAAATTGGGTGATTTGGGTTTTGAGGTGCTGTGGAGAAGTTCTTTCTATGTTCTGACTGTTAACCCATTCTCAGTAATATGCTTCACATATATTTTCTCCTGTTCTGTTGGTTGCCTTTCTCTCTGCTGATTGTGCCCTTTAATGACACTTACCTCCTTCACCAGTCTGAAGTTTTTGGGGGAAAGGATTTTATTTCAGGTGGAGATATTTAGTAAATGATTGTGGAGCGAGGCAAGGAACATACGCTGGGGGTGATTAGGCAGACATTTTTCTGAGGTGGGATTTTAGTTTGGATGGACAAGGCAGGTAGAAATGCAGACTCTCAATGTGCCTGTGGCCCTCCCTTTCCCTTCCTCATCCTTCTTCTGTTGCTCCTGTTTGCTCAGGCATGAGGCCCTCCATGCCCAGGGTGACCCAGTGTGTTTGGTTTCCCCAGTGGTTATCACATCCCTAGCGGGTGCCAGGCTCTGTGCTAAGAGTTACCAAGGAGAGCTTTTGCCCAGCTCTACCCTCAACACGTGCAGGTAGATAAAAGAAAAATGATGGGAATTTCTGTGCAATGAGAAGTGTGCCCTGAAGCAGTGGTGACTCTGTGGAAAAAGACAAACCTGGACCAGGGGATGAGGGAAGGTTTTCTGGAGGAGGAGGTGCCACGTTGTCACTGGCCTGGTCTGGCCTGATACCAGGAGCCTGTGCCCCTCCACTCCTCCGACCAGCAGAGGGCGCACCACCGCTGCGCAGGGAGTCGGGGAGGGGACGTTGGCCGAAGGTGCTCTGGCTCCCAGCTAGCGTTCCCCTTCCCACTTTTTAAAGGTGCAAATATAATTTTATAGCATTTGTTGAAGAATCTCAACGAACTTGATTTCTCTTGGAAAACTAAAAGGAGCAGTAGCTACGGTTGGTATATTTATTCCAAACATTAAACTGCTTAAAAAATATATTTGTTTTACTTCATAGGTTCCAGGCACTGTTCCAAGCACTTTACATGTATTTAACTTCTTCCTCACAACACTCCTATGAGGTGGATATTCTTATCACTCCCTTTTGTAGACAGGGAAACTAAGGCACCAGGAGGCTAAGTAACTGGCTCTCAGGCCGTGGCAGAGTTGGAATTTGAACTGCAGCTTCGCTTAGAAGCTCTAAGGCTGTTTTCAACCTCTGAGCGTTTGATTTTTACATGCTAAGAAAGTTTTTCCACTTCTGTCAATTTATCAACAGGATCTGTATTGACTTAAGTGGGCCTCGACGTCACAGAGTCCCAGGAAGATCTCTCTGGGACTTTGCAGTACAGAGGCTCCAGAAACTCATTTGGAGTCATGCTTAAAAGAAAATTTTTTTCACCCTTATGGCTCCCGTGCTGTGGTGCAGACCACGCAGAGCCCAAGGACCCAGTTTTGAGACCTGGGGCCAAGAATTGGTGGTGGGGTGGTGGGGGGGGAGCTAGAGTCAGCTAGATTCATCTCTTAAAAAAAAAAGTCCTTAGACAGAAGGGAAAACATTCCCTGAGAAAGACTTAAAAACCCCACATAACCACAATGCCATTATCACAGCTGGTAAAATTAATGATAATGTATTAATGTCATCTAATACTCGAGCTCGATTTTCTTGATTATTTCAAGACTTTCTTTTCGCAGTTGTATTTGGTTGTAGGTCTTGAGTCTTTTCTCTTCTATAAAAGAATATCTTCTTTTAAATTTATAGACATTGTACTTAGTGAAACTGGGTCATTTATCTGGTGGAATTACTAGGAAGACTGGAATAGACTTAAAGATGGCTTTGTGGTTCTCTGTCCCTAGAGTCTTATCCCACTAGGATATTCAGTTAAAACACCGTATTTTAAAGTCACTTGGAATAATTCTTCTCTGTGTGGTTATGAAATCAACTTGATGTGATGTTAGTTTCATTGGTCTCTTTTTTTGATGCACATTCCTTTTTCTAGATAGGATTTTGTTTTTTAATGCTGTAAAATATCTACATCACTGGAAATCAAAATTATATGAAGAGACATAGCTTTCATGTCTACCCTTCTTCCCCATTCAGTGATTAATCTCTTCCTTGCCTTAGAGATAATCATTTTTAATTAGTTTTGGATTGATCTCTCTATTGTTGTTTATATGTATGTATACTTGTATTCATCCTCCCTTTCTAACAAAAAAGTAGCCTCCTATGATAACTCATCTGACATTGCATTTCTGAAAGTCATCTTCATCCCTCTTTACAGTAGAATAGCACTTCGCTGTGTGCACATTCCAGAATTTATTCAAGCAATCCCCTGTCGATAGATAGTTGAGCTGTTTCCAGTCTTTGCTTTTCCAGAGAGTGTTGCAATGTGTTACTTCGAACACACGTTATTTTATAATTTTGGCTGTTTTATTTGGGGATAGACTCCGAGAGCTGTGATCACTAGGTGAAAGGGAAAAGGCGCATTCAGTTTGCTAGACATTTCAAAATCTTCCTTCACAGATTGTACCATGTTCTTTCTCACCAGCAAGGTGGGAGAGTGACTGTTTTCCCAGAACCTCACCAACTGAGTGGATTGTCAAACCTTTGGATTTTTGCCCATCAGAAACATAAAGAGTATAATTTAGTTTAAATTTGCAGTTCACTAGCAGTGCCCTGGTGGAGTAGTGGTTTGGTCTGTTGCCTCTGGCTAAGAGCACAGTCCACATACATTCCAACGACCCAGGTTCACTGCTCTGGGACGTGGGAACCACCAGGATGAACAACTCAATAGAATAAGTGTTTCTTCCTCTTGTCTCTTCCTGCCTGCCTGCCTGTGTTTGTCTTCATTCCTGCCTGCATTTTTCATTTAAAAAATATTTGCAATTCTCTTGTTATGAGCACATATTTTCATTTTCTTTTCTTTGAAATGCCTACTCCCATCTCTTGCTCATTTTTCTATCCAATTATTGATTTTTTTTTTTTTTTTTGAGAGAGGAGAAAGGAACACCGTATATTTTATTTTCAGTTGTTCACATTGATTGTTTCTCCCAGTCCTGGGTCTTGAATCCAGGACCTTGGGGCGTTCGTGGTACTGCGCTCAGGGTGTACTAGACGGCTAGCCCACCAGGGCATGCCCAGCTTTTTTATTTTATTTAGGATGTTTTTCTACTTGGTCATACAACTAATTTTATTAATCCTTTCTCTTATAACTTCTGGATTTTGATTCTTCTAGGTTATAAAATATTTCAGTAGTTTTTTCTTATTATTTCTATGGTCTCATTTTTACATTTCAATCTTTGACCCATTGGAATAATCCTAGTTTTTAGTGAGAGAACTGAATCCAGTTTTATCTTTTTCCATATTTATATTTAGAAGGAGCAATCCTAAACAATTATATCTGTTTTTCTATTTTCTTCTTATGTAAACAAAAATGCTCTGTTTCTTCCTCCTGTACTCAGCAAGATCTCAAGACCTTTGTTATAAAACTAAATATTCTAGGAGACTGGGCTATTTACTTCTGAGACACACACACACACACACATTTATTTCTTTAAAGGAAAGGTGCAGGCAGGAATGAAACTGATCAGGCAGGTAGGCAGGAGGAGAGGTGGAGGAAGAGGAAGATCTTTGTTTTATTTTTATTTAGTTATTCATACTGTTTGATTCCCCCAGGACCTGGGACTTCAACCCAGTGGTATGTGGCTTACTCCTTTAGAGATGATTGACCTAACTGCTGCTCCAGCCGGGTGCATCCTAAAAATATTTTTTATAGAATTTTGTTCATAATTCATTCTTAGGTAGACAAGCAGTATTTCAGCTTTTACTGTCTACCCTATCTACACTGTGCTAGCAGAAACTGAAAAGTCAGTCATCTGGACAGCCCAGTCTAGAAGTCAAGTCAAACCTTCAGGGCCATCGAGGCCATGGGAAAAGCTGAGCGAGTGAGCAGGGAGGGTGAAGATTCACCGGAGGGAGAGCCATGGCTGGGTGCAACCCTGGAGGCTACAGGGAGGAAGTGTTATCCAGTTCATTCTTGAAAGATGAATAAGACTTAGACTGACAGGGAGAAAATGGAAGCACGTGCAGGCCAGGCCAGTATTATGATTGGAGGTGAATGGATGCCCTATCAGTGCTCAGGAGACCAGGTCGGCAAGGCTGGTCAACATGGGTATGGCTTGAATAGTTAGCACTGTTGCATTTTGCTTTGCTCTCCAGAAAAACTTTTTTTTTTTTTTTTTTGCATCTAACACTGTTCTTCCTTTTTTTCTGAGAGAGGAGGAAGAGCAAAGCTGACAAGAAGAGAAGCCCATGGTCTCCGGGGACCAGGCACTTCTCAGAGGATGCAGTTATGTACACAGAACAGAACCACTCCCCCAGGAGCTCATTTCTGGTGGTGAGCAGCTGGCAGCCACCGAAGCCCACAAGCCAGGAGACTGGCAAGATCTGGATTTGATGTCGCCGTGATCGTTCCGTCCTTGACTGCGCCCGTGGGGTGGGGACGCGTGAGGCTACCCCGGGACACAGCCAGCCCTCTTCACATGGGAACACACCACCGCCTGGCAGGCCCGAGCAGGGCAGACACCCCGGCTTGGAGGCGGTTGCTGAGAAGGTGTCCGGAACAAATCTTCCTCTTCCTTCTCCAAGAATCAGAATCAACAATAGCATTGGGTTGGGGGTTGGCAGGGGCCAGAAGTGGGATGGGTGGGGGGGCGGTCACAGAAACATCTTGCAGCCTAAAACCGCCGCCTCACCGCCTAACATACACTATGCCTCATTCCTTTGAGTGTTAATGTATAAAAAGGCCCCACATTTTCAGTGACATTTTTGATGGTGTGTGTGTGTGTGTGTGTGTGTGTGTGTGTGTGTGTGTGTGTGTGTGCTCGCTTGGTGTGGGTGGGAGGCTTTTCTCCCACATTGGTGATTTCCTGAAACCATTTCTGGCCTCTGCACTCGCTCTTTTCCTCTGGGCTGTCCCTGGATTACAAAGCGTCCCTTCTTCACTGAGTCTTCAGGTCAGGACAATCCTGCTGAGCATCTTGCAAAGGAAT
>RJWH01009819.1:0-20335 GCA_004363575.1 Solenodon paradoxus
GCCCCCGTTTCCTCTCATTCTTCTTTGTGGAACCCTTCTACCTACATCTTCAGTGCCGATACACTTTCCAAGCACTTCCACCCTGAGCCCTCTCTTCCACCTCAGGAGACCGGCTGGGCAGCCCTTCTGTCCACTGATCCCACCCCGCAGGTGATGACTTACTATCACACAGTCCCCTGAGCAGCAGATGCCTGTGTAACTGTCATAGGCCTCTCCTCCTAGATACCCCACAGTCATCTCAGGCTACGCACTTGTGCATCAGAACTAATGCTCCTACCAAAATCTTCCCTACCTCTGTCTTCCTTTCTCTTGGTTTAAAACTTTATTGATTTTAAACTCCTACTGGTTTTTGGTTCAAACTAGAAACAGAGCTCTAGCGTTATCTCCTTCGCCCATTCCAAAGTGCCGTTGATTCAGCTTCTCTGAGTTGGGGCCGCCACCCCTCATGCAGCCCTGCGCTCCACTAGTGCGGTAGTGCTGACTTATGATGATGATCCAGTTATGTGGCACACACCCTCGCCTCCCTGTGTTTGGCTAACTCTTACTCGCTCTTCAAGAATCAGCGCTGAGTTCCTCACTGAGACTCTCCTGGTAGCTCCCACGTCCCTGTGTGCTGCCCCCACGCTGTCACACACACACGTCCTCATCTTTTCCCACTGCAAGGTGCCTATCCAAACGACAGTGGTGGTCTTCTCTGTCTTTACAGCCTAAGACTCAAGGAGAATTGCTAGACTAGAGTGAGTGCTCAATGGATGCTTCTTGAACTGAAGTACACTGATGTCAGGGCTGTAAGAGTCTGAGTCCCTCCCACCAAAAGGTAAGGGAAAGACAGTGAATCTCGCTGAGTTCTTAAAATCTTGCAGGCACTGTACTCAGTCTTCTTTGGATGCTATCTAGCTTAATCTCATCTAATCCTAGTCAAGAAGGGTAAGATTAACATCCCCAAATTGTAGATGAAGAAACCAAGTTAACTGCTATACGAGACTGTCTTTGATTTTTGGTAGTTAAAGTGACTTAAAAGAAATCTTATCCTGAGTATTTTACTAAAGATACAAGGAGTCAGGTCTGGTGATTCAGAGACCATAGACCTGTCAGCATGGCCTCCAATGTCTCTCATCTCATCCCTCTCCCAGCCCAGCATTCTCTCCGTTTCTGATGACCACCTTCCTTTTTCCAAGCCCCTCTATGACCAGACTAGCTCAGGGCCCTGGTTCACAGCTTCAGAAAGAGGAGGAAAGGACTCACCAGAGCTGACACAACAGTGACAGTGGTGGCTTCAACAGTAGCCTAAAACCCTCCTTCAACTCAGCACAGACCCATGGTGCAGCCAGGGTCCAGGACACCTGGTGCTAAGAGAAAGTCAGGGGCAACAGGCTGCAGACTCACCTAGGACCTTCTGGAACTTCCCAGTTCTGTGAGCTCATCTTCTAGAATCATCTTCACCCATTGAGCTTTGACTAGCCCACCTGAGTCCCTGATTTCAGGGCTTGGGAACATAATAGAAGTATCTAAGCCCAACCTCTCCTGCCCACCTCTACACACACACACTCTCACACATATGCACACACACACACCCCACTTGATGGCGGCTGCCACTGTCCTCCCCACCCAGGGTGACCTCACCTCTGAACTCCTTGACTGGCAAAAAGTTTTTCTTCTGACTGCTGATCACAAACACCCACTTTCTGCATCTGGATGATGACACTTCAGTGTGGACAGACCTGGGACAATAGTCATGCTGTCAACCCTAAAGTGTGAGGGACAGAAAACAAAACTGGAAGGCCGGGTGACATCCCTGTCCACATCCCACAGAGGTCGCTGCTTGAGGCCACACAGCACAGCAACTAAAGCACACACTTGGGGGTCAGTCCCACCTGGGCACCAGCACAGGTGCCTGTGACTAGCTGCTGGGAGAGCCAGAAGAACTGACTTCTCTGTGTCCTCAGTTCTCAAGTGGGAGTAACGATACCTAAAGCGTCTTTTCAGATGTCTAGTGCTTAGTACTGGTATAGTGCTGAGTACTCGGAGTGCTCAGTACATAGGAACTGCTACTACTGAGAGCAGATCACGCCATGGTATCACGTTAGGAGGGGCCATGGTCACCCCGATGGCCTGGTCCCCACCCCAGCCAACCAACTAACCAGGTTACAGCTAAAGGCTGACCCAGCATACCAACAGGCTTTCTCTTTACTTGTTATACAAACACTTCACATGTCAGGCACCCTCTTAATTTATAAGTGTACAGTAAAGTTAATTGTCTCTAAGTACAATGTTGTATTGCAGATCTCTAGAAATTATTCACATCACTTAACTGAAGCTTGATGCCCATTAATTAGTCTCCAATTTCCTCTCCCTGCAGGGCCTGGCAACCACCATTCCCTTCTTTGATTCTATGCATTTTTCTATTTTAGATACTTCCTGTCAGTGGAATCATGCAATATTTGCCTTGCTGTGATCCACTTGTTTCGTGTAGCAGGAAGGTTTATCTTCGTTGTCGCGTGTTGCAGAATGTCCTTCTTGTTGAAGGCTGAATAGTACACCATCGTGTGTAATGACACATTTTTATCCATTCATCTGACCTTGTTTCCACATCTGATGGTTGTGAATATGTTACAATGAACATAAGAGTGCTAATAGCTCTTCAAGATCCTGGTTTCAATTCGATTGAATAAATGCCCAGAAGGGGGATTCCTGGATCACATGGTAGCTCTACTTTTAATGTTTTGAGGACTCTATACCACTTTCCATAGCAGCTGCACCATTCAGCATTCCTACCAACAGTATGCAAGTGTTTCCTCTTCTCTATACCAACATTGCCACCTTTCATTGTGTGTCGACAATAGTCATCCTGATGTGGTGAGAGGACATTCATTCGAAGTTTCATTTGCATTTCCCTGATGATTACTGATTAGCACATTTTTCAAGTACCTGTTGGTCATTTACTTTTTGGAGGGACATCTATTTGGTAACAGTATTGTTGTTGTTTTTTTTTTAAAGGAAGGTGCAGGCAGGAATGAAGGCAGATAGGCAGGAAGAGAGAGGAGGAAGGAGCATTTGCTATTTATTTTATTTAGTTGTTCATCTTGGTTGCTTCCCAGGGGCCCTTGTCTTGAACACGGGACCTGGTAATGTATGTGGACTGTACCTGCTGAGCTAAATTGCTGGGCCGCCAGTATCAGTTTGTCTTAAATCTCCTCAGATGACTCCAAGATCGAGCCTTTATCCAACGGAAAGATCTCTGGACTTGAGTTAGAAAACCTGAGTTCCATGTGCCACTCTGCACCTGAGTGACTATTTAGTCTTGACAAATTAGCCCTTATCTCCTCATCTATGAATTGGAGTTGTGACCCTGCCCCACCCACTGGAACTGCCAGACTCATCTCCCCAAGCCTCATTCTGCTCCTCTGTAAAATGGAAGCAGTCCTCCCTCGCTGTCTCCATGCATTAAGATGCTTACCACTTGGATCAGTACATTCTAGCTATTGTTTTTATTGTCTGGCCCTTGGTGGTGATTCTGTCTGCTTGAGTTTTGGGGGTTTTACTGCAATGGCCTGCCTTTATTATTTTATCGCTTCTTTTTATTGAGTAATCTTTCAGCTTATTTTATTTTATTGTATGTTTTGTTATTTCCCCCTTGACTGCCAGTTTTAAATGGGGAATAAGAAACAGCAGCTCAACAGGAACAGTTATGAGGGCAGACAAGGCCCCAGCTGGGGATCAGCAGGTCTTTATTTGTTTGCTGAGCTCTGAACACATCTTTTTCTTTCCTCAAAGTCAACTCAGATTTTTGACCACATCCTAACAGAGACGCTCCACCCTTCAGGTATCAGTCTCCAGCAGCAGCTCTTCTACCGCTGGCTCCTCATGTTTTAACAATCAGTGAATCCTGAGTCCCAGGCCAGGCTAATGATATCAAAATCTCTGGAGAGGGTGCCTGGGCACCAGTATTTTTTAACTGCTTCCTAGTGATTCCAAAGTGCTGCCAGGGTTGAAAACCAATGCTCTAACCAAACTTTTGATACTTCCCTCAATGTGTGACAATGTTTGCATCTACATCTTCTGTGTTATTAGATGTGTTATTCCTTCTGTCAAGCAGCTTTCTGCCCCAGCTTCCAGGCTAGCTTCTAGTCCTCCTTGAAGCACAGGCTGACCGTATTTGCTGGAGACAAAAACAGGACACTGGGATGGCAAACACGGGATGTGGCAGTGCGCCGGTGACGAAGGGGAGGGGAGGAGGGGAGTCTAAGCAGGAGCAGCACCAAGCAAGTCCTACGTGATGCCCTTCAGCAATCGAAGAGTAACAGCATGGGGTCTGGCAGGACTTCATGCAAACAGCCAAGGCCGGTGCAAGGAATTCTGGCACCTGAGATGAAAACCAAATTTGGTGTCCCTATAAGCCCTACTGTAAATGTCCTGCCTTAAACACGTGACACTTTAACCATCCCAGTGCCAGAAATGCCCAATAACCCTCATAGTGCCAGAGATGACCCCCAGAGTGCTCACCTGTGGTTTGACCACGGTGGTGCCTGCTCCCTTTGAAGAAACAGGCACACAGGGTGGGGGACTCCGCTTTCCACATGGCTCCTAATTCCTCAGAGGGGGCAAGAACAGCAGACAGCACCAGCAAGGGCTGTCTTTACCGTGGGGCAAAAGAAGCAGCTGCTTTTGAACCCTCTCAACAGAGTGGCCCGCGACAACTCGGCTGTCCCTTTTGCCCTGCTTTAAAGACAGCCCTGTTTATTAAAAACAGGTCAAAAATGACATTTACACTAAAATGCAGGGACAGTCAGGAAATGTAAAGAAAAAGATCCTGTTCCATTGAAAAGGTACATATGGTCAGCTTATTAAAGCATCACTGAAGACTGACTTTCTTCCCTGGACTCCTTGAGCTAAGAGACTCCTACAAGCTGACAAAGTATCCAGTGCTAATGTGCACACTCAGCTGCTATCACATTGTATCAGGCTCTTCTCTCTCCATCTCTTGTCCCAGACTAGGAGATGTGGGACATGTTTCTCATGCATGCCTGTTTTAAAATGCTAAGTAAAGAAATGAAGAAATGAATGGAAATCACCTACCCAGTTGATTCCGAAGAAGCTTTAGCAGAAAGGATTCCATCAGCAGAGCACTGGGGCTGGTCCCAAAGAATGAGCCAGGGTTACTGGACAATGAAAAAAGGAGTCTTCCTCAGGCTTCAAGTAGGAAGAGTCTGGAACTGCTAGAGGGATATCTCCAAACTAAATGCATTGAAAACAGAATTAATCTTCTCAATGAGTTGTGTTCTTAATAATTTCATCACTGATGACAGTATGTGGCCATCATTGCAAGACATTGTTATCAGGAGGGCTGAAGAGTGTAAAGTCACCTACTCCTGTACTCAGTAGTCTCACGCCAGTGTGTTCTTTTAATGTCATTATCTTTGTGACAGGTAATCTCATGTGTCAACTTGACTGGACCACAGGGCAACCAGATATGTGTTCAAAGATATTCCAGGCTTTCTGTAAGAGTGTGTCTGGATGCATTAACATTCATATCAAGCAGGCTGAGTGAAGCAGAATACAGGTGGACCACTCCATAGATGGGTGGGCCTCATCCAACCAATTGAAGGCCCGGCTAGGGCTGCACCTCCCTGAGTGAGAGCAAATTCTTCCTGCCTGACTGCATTCAAGCTGAGACATCAGTAGTTTTCCTGCCTTTGAACTGAAATATCAACTCTTCCTTGGATCTCAAGATCCTGTGACTTGACCACAACCATAATCACATGAGCTTTTTCCCCATTATAAACCCTTTACACACATATATGTATGTATATATACACAGACATAAGCACACACAATCATATGTATGATAAATATGACAGATTCTATACATTGTGACGCATAGTAACATAATCCTACATGTATAACCATATATGTGATGGTTTACATATCAGTGTTTGTCTTATGATTTGTGCCTTTATAGAATAGGGCAGCTGGCTGACAGCATTCAGACCTGGGCTGGCACTCTAACGTCACAAAACTTACTAGTTCTGTGACATTGGTGAGTTAGTTAGCTTTGCTGAGGCTTAATATCCTCACCTATAAAATTAAGAGAACTGCTACCCAGGGAGTCGTTCAGGGAATGAATGGGCTAGCATGGAACCATCTTCCACAGAACCAGGCACCAAGCAGACACTTAATAAAAGATATTTTTTTAAATTATTGCTATTTGGAGGGAGAAGAAACCAAGGAACCATACTTTTAAGAACTGCACCAAAATTGTCAGAAAACAAGGTTTAGGGAGGTGGGGGCTCAAAGTAAAAGGGCCTGGAGGATATTATAGAAGAACAAAAGAGCATGAGCTGTTTTACCCATCAAAGGTCTTTTCCTCAGACAAGTTTCTGCTGTCTTGAACCTCACTGAAGTCGTAAGATCTCTGGATAAGCAGGAATTACTCTATTCGTATTCGTCTTCGGACTTATATCCTAGGGATTTGCTCCCCAGGAAACTGAAAAAGTCTAAAGAAAAAAATCCTGGAAGAAAATGCTGGTTCATCCCTGTCATACTCCTCCCTCCCCATCTAGATGTCCTTCAGAGGTCATAGTGGTTCTTCCATATCTATTCCCACCTCCCTGGTTGATCTCTCAGAACATCTTATCTGGGACCCTATAATTCCTAATTTCTCTGTACCTCGCAGCATCTCCATCACATGCAGGATGAGCTCAGCTGACTCAGCAGCCTGGTGACCCTCCAAATTCTGCCCTCTCCCCACTTGTCCAGCCTCACCTCCCAACATTTTCCCTGCTACACACCCTGCCTTGCCACCCCACATGCCCCCCAGGGCTCTGGCAGTTCTGAACTGCCTACTCTTCCCCAAACTTACGTGCCTAAAATCTCTCCCCATCAGGCACCAGGTGACTCCATTTCATCCTTCAACAGCAGCTCAGCTTTGCAGAAAGTGTTAATCAAAAAACTCTTCAATCTATTTTCTTGGCCCAACACTGTATCTCAATCACAGAATTACCACATTGCACTCTGATTGATGGTGTATGTAACGATAGCCTTGCCTGTGAGCTCTTCCAGAGCAAAGAATGTTATATTTATCTATGTATTTCCTTGACCTACTAATGGGTGAGGCACACAGAAAGCACTGAATAAAGGCTAGGCAAAGACATTTGAAAACACAGATTTGGACAGAGGGAGGGAGAGGAATGTGACTATAAAGGGCCAGAACAAGGGAGATTTTGTGGCGATGGAATAGTCGTATATCTTGATTGGAGTGGTGAAGAGACAGATCTATATTACGAAAGACACAGAACCACACATGCATTGGGGCCATGTCAGTGTTATGGATTTTGCATTGTACTCTTGGTATGCAGAACGTAACCACTGAGGACGTTGGATGTAGGGTACATAGGTTCTCTCTGTCCTATTTTTGCAACTTTTTGTGCATCTATAATTATTTGAAAATGTTTCCTTAAAGGGAAAACATGTAGGCTAATTTTACTATTCTGACTAATTTACCAAAGTAATTGGACATGAGAAGCAGTCAACTCTGGAATTTTTTTTTAGTAGCAGACTGTGTAGTAGACTTTGGTTTACTATGATTATGTTAAACTGATTGACTAGAGGACGAATGGTTAGAACACAAGTATTCCCAAAAGTGCTTCAACATATGATTTATTTAGAAATGCGACATGTTTCTTCTCCAACGGCCTTGAAACCAGTGCCTCAGTGATTGGAACCCTGAGTCGAGGGAGTCAGGTCAGCGAAGTTGTGGGAACCAGCCGAACAAGTCCCCCTGTAATGAAACACCTGAGAGAAACACAGAGCTTCACTCACACCATCTGACCAGCTAGAAAGAGGCAGAATGAAATGAAGAAAACAGCATGCTTGACCTGAGACCTGGAAAAGCCGTGGACGTAAAACTTGGGGTCCATATCCTTCGTATATGGGAAAATGTCATAAGCTAGAGGTACTAAAAATGGAGGCTTCTAGAAAACTGACACCTTCAAAAGCTGGAGGCCTTCTCAAACCCTCTAAAATTCAGAGATTCCTAGCAACCAGCATAGCTAACAACCTGATGATTTCAGGAACTCAGAGGCCGAAGAGCCTGGGGCCCCTGAAAACTAATGTCTCTAATAACTAGGGGTTTTTGAGAACCATGAAGCCCTTAATAAATTGAAAATCTGAATAACCCGGGGCTTCTGACAACACAAGACCTATAATAAACTAAGGCTCTTAGCAACCCAGGTCGCCTAGCAACCTGGGGACTCTAATTATCAATGACTCCTAGCAACCGGGGAGCTTGCACAGTCTGGGGGCCCAGCACCCATCCAACCTCTCCTTCTGTGATGAGTGCACGCTGAATCTCAAGAGGCATACCATGTGATCTAAGAAATAGGGTCAGAATCAGGAACTAGCCCTAAGTGGAATGTTCTGATTTTGCCCTCACTAACTGTACATCCTTTGACTTACACGTCCTTATCCATTTCCTTACATGTAAAATGAGAATGACATTTCCAAATCTAGCTCATGAAGTTAGTATGACAATAAGGTAAGAAGGCTTGTGGGAAAGGGCTTTAACAACTCTCTACATGAAGTGATCATTTCTGACAACAGCATTCCCATCCCATCTCAACACACACCACCTTCTATCAGCAGGAAATCAATTCCATTTTCAAAACAACTTTCCCATATACTTCATCTCCATCAGCACCACCACCATCTCAGACCCTTCCATTTCATCATCTACATTGCCACCAGCTATTGTCCCAACACTCAAGTCTAACAGGCTTCCACTGATTCCCATTGTTCCTGGAGTCAAGTTCAAACTCTTTAGCATGATTCATATACTCTTCATGATGGGTCCGTATCTTTCCAGCTTCGTCCCCAATGACTCTCCCAACCTTCGTTCCTTAACTTACTGCTGAAACAACCCTGAGAGGCAGGTATTGAACATCCTAGCTTCAAAGATAAAATGGAGCTTAAAGAAGTAACTTACCCGGTATTGGTGGTTAATGGCATTTGACAGTTTTTTTAAAAAGAGGATACAGTCAAAACTAAAAATTATTGGCTAAAAAATACAGACCGATAATCAAAGGATTTCTAGAATGAATCTCCTGTCTCTTGCTATAATCATCAAAAAAAAACCTAAAAGAATGAACTCAGGGGCCATCATTTGCCATGGCAGCTAAATTTACAACCTCGGCAGATCTCTTAGGTGAAACTTAGGACAGCAATAATAAAAGACTGGAACCCCAGGATTTGAAATCAGGGTATATGGGAAGGTCCAGATGAGTCTCCCCACCACTGAGAGTCTGTTACCAATGGAAATGCCTCAAGTTTTCCTATTAGTAAAATTGTTCCTGCCTTCTTATAAGAGCTCATCTATCAATTTTCTATAAGCCAAAGACACTGCTGTGGAAATAGACTCCACTGATCTCACTGAAAATACTAGGATTCTGGGGGCACTGAGAGCGAGTATTTGGTATTTCATGATCAAAGACAGACAAATGCAAAATAACATAATGGGTAGACTTGTCTGACATCTAAATTTTGTGGGAGAAACATGACTTAATAACACTATAAACTTAAGCTGTGCATCATCGTATATATTACTTTAAAATTTCTGACTTTCAATAAAAACAAATAAGTAATTTACCCAAATGCATACAGCCTTAAAGCAGTGATTGGAAGTCATGTGTGACTCTGAAACTCAGATTTTCAGACTGCAGCACACAAGATCCATCACTGCTTCTTGCAAGTTTCCAAAAATTCTGTTTACTCTTTTTTTATGCTTGTTTTTACAGGAAGGATGCAAGCAAGAATGAAGGTGAGCAGGCAGGCAGGAAGAGAGGGGATGCAGAAAGCACTTTATTCTATTCAGATGTTCATCTTTGTCGTCTTCCCAGACTCCAGGTCTTAAACAGGGGATCTAGTGATATATGTAGACTGTGCCCCCTGAACTAAGCCACTAGGCCACCTAAGGCATGCCTCTGTTTACTCTCTTAATTAACTTTATTCCTGTCCCAAAACTCCTTCACCCTTTTCTGCTGGCATGGAAGGATGCCTTTCAACTTCAGCAGTGCTTGAAGATTTACCACCAGGGGGCATTCTCCTTACACACAAAAATATGAATGTCCATCCACTTTAAGACTGTGCCCAGTGAGCTTAACTGAGGTCATCTCGTGTCCTAGGGCTCACAGTGTATTTTTAGAGTGCACTGTGAGAAACTTGTCTCCAGGTGCTGCCCCACCCATTCGTAATTTCAGTGACTAAAATCATTAGTTTTACTAACATCTTTCCTATGAAAGCCAATGGTTTATTCTGAATTATAAGAATATACATAAATCTCCATAAGAATCAACAAAGCTATTCTCATTTCCCATTAAAATAAATAGGACCTGTAAGCACCTTTATTTTTCCCTGTTTGATTCTCCACATTGCAGGCATGGAGGCTGATAGGGATGTCAGGAAGATTTTATATCTCTGGAGGCATCAGAAAGTCCTAATTTTATTATTTTGTTTTTAAAGGAAAGGTATAGACAGGAATGAAGGAGAGCAGAGGCTGGCAGGAAGAGAGAGGAAGAAGCACTTTCTTTTATTTAGTTGTTCATCTTGGTTGTTCACCCCGGACCCAGGCATGAACCCAGGACCTTGGGACAGATGTAAACCAAAATCTCGACCAAACCGCTCCTCCACCAGGACATGCCAAGTCCTCATTTTATAAACGTAGAAAGAGATCTCCAAAGAGAAAGCAACTTGCTCTGGGGCCACAGCAAGCAGGAGTGAGGGCAGCCACCAGATAAACTTTCCAGAACATCATTTCACATTAATACACTCATTATGGCTAACAGAGTAAGAGGAGCCCCCTGACAGGATGGCTCATGGGCCCAGAGTGCAAATTGAGGGACAGTTAGCCGGGGACCTTATGGGTCTCCTTATGATGCATGGAAGAGACAACATACTTCCTTCCACGGGTGTGCTCAGCCTTCTGGATTCCTGCATCTCCATCTGTGAAATGGGGACAATGAGATGATCCTCCTAGAAGGTTTGGCTTCCATGCTGCCTTCCCACACCTCTCCACGCCTCTCCAGGAGCTGTGAGATCAGGGGCCCAGCAGAGCTCTCCCAAGGTGCTGGCGGTAGGGTTGGAAGGAAAGATTTTCTCCCCTATCACCTCAAAAAACAATTTTCCTCCCAAGATGCAAGGGAGCTGCTGAGCTACAGGGCTATGCTGTGCAATGGGCCTGAAGAGGTTCTCAGCTGGGGGTGGCTCTTAGCAATGTCTGAAGACATTTTTGGTCACCACAGCTAGAGAGAGGGATATGATTGGCATTTAGCGAGAAGTCAAGAATGTGGCTAAACATCCTGCAATGCACAGGGCAGCCCTTAAAACAAATAATTACTCAGCCCTAAATGTCAACAGTACCCAGGGTCAAACGCCCTGATGGATATATCACAGAACAGTATTGGTCTGGTTCCCACTGTTCCTACCTTCTGTGTGGCATTGAACATCTCTAGGCGACATTCAGTTTCTTGACCTGTGAATCAGACGTTTGGGTTTGGTCTGATGAGCAAGAGGGTCTCCCACCAGCACCGTCATCCTCTAGCTGTGCTTCCCAGTCACAACACCTATTAATTTTGCTTATGGGGTTTGAGTCTCCTAAGCAAAAAGAGAGCATCTTCACCTCCATTTCTTCATCTATAATATGGGAATAATTGTTCCTACTTCACCAGTCCTATGCTGGTTTGAGGAGGAGGAGGAGGAGGGAATAACCTTACACATAGTTGGTGCTTATAAACATTTGTCTTAAAAAATTCAAAAGTAGTAATGGATCTTTGTGATGTGCTGAAAACAGTCCTCCATCAGCAGTCACCTGGATGGAGGGAGCTCTGAGACAAGGTGATCATTTTCTCAGAACTTTGCAGAAGGTAACAATGGATCTTGGGCTTTGCACAGTCACATGAGGTGGAAAAAACTGGGGCTTTGGGGATACATAGGCCTGTATTTGGATCTCTGCCCCATTCTAAAGAGAAATGATTCTGTCGGAAAGGAAAAACATAAGGTTCCACTAGGAGAACCATTTCACCAGCTCAGTCAGGGCAGAGTGAGGATTGCAGAGCCTTGATGCCGCATCTGACCTGAATTCAAGCCCCTCCTCTGCCATTCTCTACCAAGAGAGCTAATTATATAATTATAATAACATAATAATAGGAATGATGATGATGCAAATCAGTTAGGAGCCTTGTGAATTTCAAGTGAGAGGAAGCATCCAGTAAGTGCTTAATCATGTTAGCTCCTGTTATTATAAACGAAGTCACAGCTGGCCCATCATTGCCTACTCTGCCTAGGCTCAACTGCGCTCTTATTTAAGATTTCCATGAGATACGTGTCACGCGCATTGTCAAGCACCCTCAGGTTCCATGAGAAACTTGTCTTGTGACCGGTGCCACCCTCCTGCCACACACATACACACTTAGACATCCATTTTCCATATGGAAAAACTAATATTGGAGGTTTGATCAAGCGGCAGATCTGAAGGCTGGAGCCTATCAACTTCTCCTTCCCTTCACCCCACCGCCATGAACATGAGAATGAAAGGGGAGCAAGGTGACTACTCTTGATTGGTCCACAAGGCATCACTCCACTCCTAAGCCTTGGTAAAGGAAGCAAAATGTAACACAGAATCTGTCCCGTGGTTAAGCCAGCCCATCTTTTATCGATTAAAGGTCAGCAAGGACAGAGAAAAGTTAGGCTCTGCAGAAACCTACATTCTGAAATGCCAGGTCCTAAGGCTAACTGTCTAAAACCAGTCACTCAAAAGACAAGGCCTCCCGGGAATGACCAGAGTCTACGCCATTCCACCAGCTCTGAAATCCATGTCTCGCTAAGGCCTACAGGAGGACCACCACTGAGCTCTGAAAGGCCTGCTTCACACAGTGGCCTGCAGACATGCAGGGAGTTTCTGGGACCACCAGGCAGATCCGGGAGCGACCCAGTGTGTGTTCCTGCTGCAGGGAGGGTAGTGTCGGGGTTGGCAGAAGAGACAGAGACAGACGGGAAGACAGAGGAGACAGAAGGGAGCAGTGGCACATGCATGAGAAAGAGAGGCAGTTCTGATTCCTTAAACAGTCTACATAAATGGAAACTCGCTCTCTTCTAGTTTAATCCTTCATTTCTCCAGAGAAGGTGGATTTAGCTATCACTCAGTTTCCTCATCAAAGGAAACCAATGTATACAAAGGCCATGGAGTTATTTCCGAAACTTATGTCTAATTGTATTATAAGAAGAATTAACACTTGGTCACAAAAAGCTCCTGCTTCCTTTGAATCTGTGACAAGGGGTTAAGAAACAGCCAGAACAGGGATGGGGGGAGAATGTCAGCCCTAGAACTGGTCTGTGGAGAAGGCATCGCTTATAAGTTCAAGGTGTCAAGTTCAAAGGCTAGAGCAAGCTCAAGGGTGAACACAAGCTGTCGGGAAAGCTCTTCGGTCTGGCAGAAAGCCCTGCAGCAGGTCCGAGCAGCCAGAAAGCTATATGTCCAGAAGTCAGTCCTGGAAAACCTGTCTGTCTGGGGCAAGACATCACCAGCAAGTGAGGCAGGAAGAAAGCAGGCATCTGGTCCTATTCTATTTCCAACTATCTTCTCAATGCTTAGCCCAGGAGCTGGGACATAATTGATGTTAATTATTTATTGATGGAATGAATGTAAAATAATTTCCTTATAGGAATGAAGTCCGTTCACCTCCTTCTTGCCTCCACCATCCTGCCCTGCTGGAATGAGAGAAGATGCCACTAGCTTTCTACTGGCTTCCCAGGGTCATTTTTATTAAATATCTAATTTTAATTGCATACTTTAACAAAGACACAGATGCTGCCTCATTGTAAAGGACAAGATTATTATAGGAGAAACCTAATGGGAAGCATCAAACGTGGAGATGTATGTGCCTCCTGAGCTCCAGGGATGGTGCCTGGAAGGAGTAAAAAAGTGGCCACTGCTGGAGCAAGTGGGGCTGGAACAGATGTCTCCTGGCTCATACCCCCTGCTGTCTAGAGAAAGGCAGAGGAGGCTGGATGTTGCTACCTGGTCAGGTCAGATGCAGGGCACTAAGGTGGAACCATCCTGCAGGTCCACAGCGGGCTGGCCTGCCGCCTGAGCATTCTACACAATGCAGGGGCGTCTTGTACAGCCAATGGATGGCAAAGAAGTAGAGAGGTCACCTGGGCAGGGCTGGTCTGTGGTTCAGCTCTAGAAACAGAACCAGGCTGTCTGCTCCCTAAGATGCTGGCGAGACCATGGTGAAAAGCCAGTAATGGTAAGAGCCATAACCCCGCTACAAGGAGACTCGACCTGAGAGGCAGATGATCCCAGAACAAGGATTCCCATACCTGAGTCAGGAACAGACAACGGACTGGAGTAGCAGCAATTTAGTAGGTTGGGGCTGAGCCATGGAACACACCATGGGTTAGTGTCATATTATTGTCCGGCTTTGCCCCCCATCAGGTGTAGCCCGAGGCATTTTCTTTACCTGGTTTGTAGGAGGCACCTTCTGAACCACATGTTGAAAGCCAACCTTTAGACAGGGTCAACTCCTCCTTAATTATGGCTTCAGATCCATGGATTCTGCAGGAGAGAGTGTGCCATGATATCACCTGGCAGAGGAGTGGCTGTCAAATGATAGTTCCAGAAGCTTGGAGGGCTCTGTCAAGACATCTCAGGAGGCTCTGACAGTGAGAAGAGGGAGTTGAGAAGGAACGGTCTGCCCACCACCACCCCTGCTTCAACCGGAGCCACTCTGTCCTTCTCCAGATTATATATTAAAATTCTACATAAGGCTATGTTTGAGGAAAATGTTCTAAAGGAGGAGGAGGAGGAAAAAGGCTGATGTCCTTGGTAGATTATTTATTGGTTTCAAATCTTCAATCCCCTATGATAGAATTATACATCCATACTCTTTCCATGGTGCTAAGAGCTTCATGGTGGACAGAGCACGTTTCCCCAACCCTTAACTTTGGCTGTACTTGTGTTTCAACCTAGAATAGGACACTTGATGACACTAGCAGACGTGAAATGTACTGATGCCAATGAACTTACTCTCTAGAATGCCTGCTTTTTCTTTTTTTTTTTAAGGAAAAGTGCAGACAGGAATGAAAGGAAGCAGGCAGGCAAACAGGAAGATAGGGGAGGCATCATTATTTTATTTTTATTTAGTTGCTCACACTGGTTGTTTCCCTCCGGACCTGGGACTTGAACCCAGGAAGTATGTGAGTTAATCATTTTCAGAGGTGATTAATCCCACCACTGCTCCACCAGGGCCTGCTGACTCCTGCTTTTTTCAAAGAGAAATCTCTGCCTCAATTAGCTACAAGTCCAAGGTGGACAAGCACACGTGGACCTGGATACAACCCACAACTTGGAGCCAATCTGAACTGAGCTCCGTATAGATCAACCAAATCTTAGCCAACTGGCAGGCTAGAAAGTCTCGTTGTAAGTCATTGAAATTTCAGACTTGCTATGTAATAATACAATTGAATACACAATGCTTTTTAAAGACTTGTCTAGTGCCTTTGTTAAAAAAAAAAAAAATCTGTTTACATTAAAAAAAGCTATCCCTTTAGAAAGCAATTTCACAATAGTAAAAGAAGGCACGCATACCCTGCCTTCAACTATTCCACTTAAAGGATTGCACGTGATAGAGCAGGAATCAGAAAACTTGTCTGTAAAAGGCCAGAGAGTCCACATCATAGGCCTTTAGACTATGAGTTCTGCCACAACTACGCAGCTCTGCCATTTTAGCATGAAAGCAGCTATAAACAATAGCTAAATGAATATCTGTGGCTTTGTTCCAATAAAACTCTTTTATGAACACCACCATTTGAATGTCATCTAATTTTTATATGTCATAAAATATTCTTCTTATTAACTTTTTGCCCATTAAAAATGTAAAAAATCATCTGTCTTTGGGTGAAAGAATAAACAAAATGTGACATATATACCCCATGGGATATTATTCAGCCTTAGAAAGGGAGAAATTCCAATACGTATTACAACATGGAATACCTTGAAGACATTGTGATACGTGAAATCAGCCACCAAAGGACAAATGCTGCATGATTCCACTCATATGAGATGCCTAAGGCACTCAGATTCAGACATGAGATGGAGTGATGGAGAGGGGATATATCATCTTTTGAGCACAGGTTGTGAAGACGAGGAAATGCTGGGGAAGGATGAGTGTGATGGGTACGCAATAATGTGAATGCATTCAATGCTAGTCAACCATACACTTTAAAATGGTATTTTTGTGCTATGTATATTTTACCAAAACTTTTAAAATTTTAAAAAAAAATGTAAAAGAAAAGAAGACAAACCATCTCTGATTCACTGCCTTTTGCTGACACTTCGCCAAAAGAAACTCTCTGACATGTGCCCCTGGAGATAATTCTAGGAGTTCATCACAGCACCATCTGGGTTATGGGGTGGGGGTGCGGGAATTAACCTAAATGTCTACAGGAAAGTGGAGAAATGCATTGTGGCATATTTCCACAGTGGCGAACCCAATCATAATTGGGGTATGCTGAAATATATAAATAAAACTCAAATCCTACAGAACAATGCCATATTGTACTAATGGATACAAATATAAGTAGCAACAATGTAACAACCTACATAGGAATGATTAACACTGGATTCCTGGTAATAGTTACCTCTAGGGAAGAAGATGAAAAATGGAAAATGGGAGTGGAATATACCAGGAACTTCAAGAATATCAGGAATGTTTTATTTCTTTAAATGAAGTCTGATGCTAATATGACATAATGTTAAGATTTAATAAAGCTGAATGGTGAGTAAATAGCTATTCATTATGTTCTTTTCTTTATTCTTGTCTGATCTTTGGAATATTTCATAAGGAAAAAATTAATTCAAGAAAACGGAAAAAAACAAAGGGAAGAATATATTTCTTAAAAAAATAAAGAAGGAAAGCATTAATCTCACAACATGTCAGTGGCAGCCACTGGACTTTCTCAGGCTTCTCCAGCTCACTGACTAGAGCTCAGGGACCCACCTGATGCAGGGACCCGTGGTCCCGACAGAAGGAAGGTTCTGCCCACAGTTAGTCCCCTCAGGCTGGAGGAGGAAGGCTGACAGAGCCCAGACCACCCAGACCTGAAAACCATGTTCCAACCAAACCCACTTTCCAGAGGCGAGCCTGCCCACACACTATGGAACAAGCAGTCACTTCAGGGCTTTGAGCTGTTTCATTGTGAAAATTCCAAGTTCTCTCACCAATACCTTCAGAGATGGAGCAAGACAGCCCAGGTTTCTCTTGGGGACCCACCGTCCGTTCAAACAACGTGTATTGACTTTAGCTCTAGCCCATAGTTAATGCTGTCAGTGAGGATTAGGTTTGACTGAAAGTAACAGGAAACCCAGAGAATCGTGGCTTAAACACAACAGAAGCCTATTTCTATCTCCTGTGAAATAAATGCCAAGGGAGATAATTCAGGGTGGTGGAGAGGCCTTAACTTTCTGTGGGCCTGACCTCTCCTCCAGTTCCCAGATGCCAGCTGGGAATCCCGGGGTCAGATCTCCCCTCCAAACACAAGATGAGAGAAAGGGAGAAGGACCAACTTCCTCCTTTGTCAAAGACTCTTCCAGAAAACAGCCAATACTATTCCAACTGACATCTCATTGGCCAGATCAGAGTCAAATGGCCACACTGAATCCAAGGAAAGCCAGTCTGTTTCTCAGAAGCAACGAACTCGGCTAAAAATCAAGTTTTATTTAGAGAAGAAGTGAAAATAGATACCAGAGAAGGCAACTTGCAATCTCTCACAGTCATCAGCTTGCTGTGTCCCCTGGAACAGTCGCGGTCACATCCTCACACTTTAGTCAACGCATTGGACTAAGTCATAACTAAATCCTTTGCCAATACGGCAGCTTAGTCTATGCTAAAGTTTTATGCTTTTATTATTCTCTAATTGCAAAGTGAAGGGGACTGATATTTATTACTCACTTCTGAATGATTGACACTTTCACAGTTCATCTCTTTTAAACCTCATAAGCAACTATATGTTGTTGAATGTATTACCCCTTTTAGAGATGAGAAAATTGAGGTTCAAATAGGCTAAAGCTAAGCTAATTCATTCACACAGCTTTAAATGTGTGGTAGGACCAGGATTTGAACCCAATCACACTCTTGAACTAGACCATGCTGCCAATTTCTGTATTTGGAAATAGACTTGAATGCATTCCCAGGTTACCTTGGACAAACTTGGATTTAACCTCTCTGTGCCTTATTCTTCTCATCTGCATAATGGGAGTAACTATTTATCCATTAAATCCACCTTTCCTTAACTTGCCAAATTAAAAAAGACTCTTCAGTGGACTGAGCACTAAATGAATAAACAGAAAATTCTTGGAACAGTACCTGGCACATTAGTGTCACTAACGCTAGCTATTACCATAGTCAGAAACCTTTGAGAGGTCCCTTAAGGAAGAACGAGGAATAGGACGGTGTCCCAGGCAGAGGGACAAACCCAGCCCAATGCTGGGAGGTGATGGCTGAGTCAAGTGCTAAGGGGTGGGCCTGCGTCATGCGTCTCTCTCCAGTGCAGTGCTTCAGCGGGGCCTCAGCACGGTTCTAACTAGGAACATATTTGATTTGATTTGGTCACTGGCAAACATCAAGAATGAGAGACTATGAGACTTGAATCTCAAATTTTACCTAGAGGGGAGGGGTCAACCTAACCCCCCAAGAGAAGCACAGAAACTGGGGACCTTGTTCCCTCTTGCCCTTTAGCATGCCAGGTGTTCTGGCTCATTATTCACAGCTGCTGGTCAACCACCTTGGTGACAGAGCTCCACCTTCTGAACTTTGTCCCCAAGCAGGAAAATTTCTCCGTGTGTACTTAATAACGTGACAGCTACATATGGCCACACCTATGGGTCCCTCTGGCCAGGAAGCTGCAGCCAGCAGGAGACCTGAGGAACAGGGTTGTCCTCCCCAATGCCAACCTCTCCCGAGGAGAGGCATCTCACTGTGCAGAGCTGACCTTTATAAAACCAGACACGCCAGGATAGGCAGGCAAGCACCTGAAACGGCACTTGGGAGACGGCTTCTCAATTTTAATCTGCTACTAAGTCATTCTGTGTTCTCAGGCCAGTATCTCAGCCTATTTGAGCCTGGTGTCAATGGGAATAATCAAACCCATCTTATAAGATCATTTATGGTGTGCCCTAGTGGCTCAGATGTTAAGCTCACGCCTGTAGATTTCCAAGGACCCAGGTTTGCAGACTGGGGCCCGGGGTAGGGGAACAACTAAATAAAATGCTTCTGCCTGCCTTCCTTTTTCTTAAAAATATTTTTGGAAAACAATAAGGTCATTCATTAGTTGTGAAGACAAACCTGCAAGGTGTTTAAAACAGCTCCAAGCATCTTTCAGCTTCCAGACCACATGAAGCTCAAGTTCCAGCAGTGGTTATACCTCTTCTTCTCTCCCCTTCCTCTCTCCATCCCTGCCCTCTCCTGCTCTCTACCTTCTCTACTCTCCCCTTGAGTATATATTGTGTTTCCAGACGTAACATTTTCACACTGCTGATTGTGTCTAACTTTTGATCACACCCTTTACTTGATGACAGATGTCAGTAGCGCGCTGCCCTCCTCTCCTCCAGTGAGCTCCAACCCATGGCACAGGCACACTAATCGAGGGAGCTGCAGATATCACGGTGATTCATCTCTCCTGCTACAGTCCAGCTCTCAAACCACAGGTTTTCTGGTCGTGTGTGCTGGAGACTTCAGATCAGGCTGACAGTAAGCAAGACATCCTAACTCCCAAATCTGGGTGTTGGAGCGTCCCCTGCACACAGGCAAGCTTGCCTGCAAAGAGTGGACAGGCCTACAGAGGAAGCTACTCACACAAGGATGCCGACCTTCTGGAAGGCAGCCTGGCTGGAGGAAACATGCCCCACTCAGAGACAGTAGGAGAGGAGGGTGGGAAGTCAGAGGGGGCAGCGACCTGTGCCCAGTTCAGTTTCAGCAGCCCTGTCCATTAGAAAAAAGTGAGCCAGTGGATATCAGTACACGTACTCTCACAAACCTTTGTGTGGGAAGAGAAGTTTGGCATTTCAAAAAAAAAGTGAGAAGCAGAGGAAATATGTGTCCTGTTGCACAGTCTCCCCTTATTAGTCTTAGCTTAACTATAGCAAAGTCTTAGCCTTGAACGGACACACCTGTGTGCGCACACACACACACTCACCCTACCTGACCCCACCTGCATGCGCTAACACACACTCATCCTACCTGACCCCACCTGCGTGCACACACACACTCACCCTATCTGACCCCACCTG
>RJWH01009820.1:0-20306 GCA_004363575.1 Solenodon paradoxus
GCCCTTGGAGTTTAGAGCATAAATGCCGCAAATGACACCAGGTCGGGCTCTTCAGAGGGCGGCGAGCGGAAGCCGGCCAGGCGCTCCACTGGGTCACTGGTGATCGTGAGTCTTCACCTCAGTCTCTGCCTTCCTCCACACGATTGCGCCCTGTGTGTCTGTGTCTCTGTGCGTAAATGTCCCCTTTTTTAAGGACAGCAGTCACATTGGATTAGGGGGTCCACGTCGTGCCATTCTGACATCATCCAAATGTGACGGGTTTCACCTGTAAGACTTTGCAAACATAGTCACATCTGAGGCCCTCAGGTCAGGACTCCAACATAGGGATTGGGGGGTCCCAGGTCACCCCATCACATTCGGATAGCTGAGGCTGGCTGTCATCGTGGATTGCACACACACGGAGCCCGTAGCACAAGGGGTGACTGGGAGGGTCAAGCCTGAGCCTGCCTCCTGCAGTGAGGCCGTGGGGACCACTTGGTCCTCGGCGCCTCTCTGGCCTTGGGAGCAGACGGGGTTGTGCCAGGGACTCAAGGAAGTGCTTTCTGGAAGAGGCCCAGACCCCTGGATGTCCAGCAAACAGACGGGCTGGGATCGAGGTGACAGTGATTTTCTGTGACTCTCCAGTGGCTCAGGTTCTGAGGGGACAGATAGCTTGTCCAAGTCTGTCTCCATCTGGGAGCCCCACAAGGCCTCCGGCAGGGCTCTGGACACCAGACCCCTGCCGCCCTCGCCACCTAGTTGACAGGCGGCGTGGGCGGGCGGGCACTTCGCCGGAGGAGGCGCCGCCCACCGCCGCTGCCCCGCAGGTGGAGGAGGGCATGCACCTGCTCATCACTGGCCCCAACGGCTGCGGCAAGAGCTCCCTGTTTCGGGTCCTCGGCGGGCTCTGGCCCACCTACGGCGGCGCGCTGTACAAACCTCCCCCGCAGCGCATGTTCTACATCCCGCAGAGGTGAGCTCCGCTGGGCAGCCAGAGGCCCACCACCCGGCCCCGTCAGCGGGGGCCTGGCTGCTCTGTGGCGGCCCCTGGGAGCCGGGGTCCGGGCGTGTGTGCGGGTGTGTGCGGGGAGCTGTCCTCCCCTCCGGCAGCCAGTGCCCGTGGCGAGCCCCTCGGGAGCAGGGCGGCCCCACCCTCATGGACACGCGGTGGACACGCAGCATTCCTGCAGGCCCTACATGTCCGTGGGCTCCTTGCGCGACCAGGTCATCTACCCGGATTCAGCGGAGGACATGCGCAGGAAGGGCTACTCAGAGCGACACCTGGAGGCCATCCTGGGCATCGTGCACCTGCAGCACATCCTGCAGCGGGAGGGAGGTAGGAGCCACAGCCCAACTCCCCGACCCCAAGGGGCGGGGCGGGGGAGGCGTGGGGCCCGAACAGGGCCGGGGGTGCGTCTTTCCGGGACTGGGAGGGAAGGCTTTGGAAGGCTTTAAGCAGCAAAGTGACAGGTGGGGCTCGCATTTCAGCTGGAGAATGGAGTGAGGGACCTGGGCAGGCCGCCAGTGCAGTGTGGGGAGGTGAAGCCTCCGAGTTTGGGCTGTGGAACCCCAGGGGTGCTGTCCCCTGAGACGGACCGCAGGACAGTGGCACAGGCTGTGGAAAGAGAAGGCATTTGTCGGGCTCATCAGGATGTGTATGCAAACAGCCAGGCGCCCCAGGGAGCCCCCGGCAGGTCTGGACCTGAGAGCTCTTAGTGACATCTGAGAGGTGGGGCTGCCACTTAGGGGCAGCTCAACCTTGGGCAAGTCTTCGCCTCTGGAGGCCCTGCACCCCTGCAAGGGCAGGGACAGTCCGTCCCTCAGTGCCAGCAGTAGACAAAAGACTCCCGTAAGGGCACACAGCGAATTTCAGGAAATGGCAGGTGGTTCTGGAACCTCTTTCCCAGCTAGTGTTGCCTGTGTCAGAAAGCGGGGCAGGGTCGATTCAGGGGTACAGCCCCTCCAGGCCAGTGTGGTTGCCATGGTCATTCCGAAGCTTCAACCTGGCCACCCTGGTCTGGCCGGACCTCTGGCTCCAGCCACCTTGTGCCTGGGCGTGCATGTCCTCTGTGGCGCCCTGCGTGTCCAGGGACTGAGGCCAGCCATCTTTGAGTTCAGTAGTGAGTAAGAGAACCTCCTGTCAACAGCTGCTCAAACCGCCCACAGGTGACATACAGGTCCCAAGGAAGACCATTATGGGGCACACCTGCTCTGCTGTGGCTCACCTCTTCCCAAACTTACCTCATGATGCCAGTTGGCTGCTCTTAACGTCACATCCCAGGCCATAGGCTAGAGGAAGAGGGCAGGGACGGGGCAAAGGCTTATGCCATCTGTCTTTAAAAAAAGGGTTCAAAAGCTGCCAAGTGTCTGACACTTACAGCAGTTCCCTGTTGGCCAGAATCCAGTGACATGGTCAGTCACACCTCACATCAAGGCGAGCCAGAGCATGTGATCGCTCTCTCTCCTTTTTATCTCGCTCCTTTTTTCCTTGTTGAAAGGAAAGGCGGAGGCAGGCAGGAAGAGAGAGGAGGAAGAAGCATTTTATTTGTTTTATTGACTTGTTCATCTTGGTTGTTCCCCCCAGCCCCAGGATGCAAACTGGGGTCCTTGGTATATGCGTGGACTGTACTGGCCAGAGGCAGCAGTCGTAAGCCACCTGCTAAGCCACCAGGACGCACCTGTCATCTTATTTCTGAATGTTAGTGAGGAAGCATTGCCTTACAGCGCTATGTAGAGTCCACATATGTAGCTTTACAAACGAACCTCTTATACGAGTCCGTCACCAACAGTCCAGTTCTGTTCTTCACCATGTGATTTACCCCTTTTACCAATTTACCCCCCTCCCCCTTTCCCCTTTCCTTCTGGGAACCATGGGTTTTATAGACTAAAAGTCTATTTTGGTTTAATGGTTCATTTGTTTGTTTGGTTTCTCTGTATTCCACATCTGAGTGAAGTCATACAATTCCTTTCTCCTTCTGACTTACCTCACCAAGCATGAGTCCCTCTGTGTCCATCTGTATCTGTATTGTTGCAAATGGCAGAATTTCAGCTTTTTGAGAGCTGCGTAGTTTTCCATTATGTGTGTGTGTGTGTGTGTGTGTGTGTGTGTGTGTGTATATATATATATGTATATATATATATATCCCATCTTCTTTATTCATCTGGGAATAGACACTTAGGATATTCCAGCTCTTGGCTGCTATGAACGGGGGGGGGTGCGCGGGGCAAGTGTATACATGTCTGAAAATTAGTGTTTTTGTGTTTGGGGTGAGGGAGTGAATACCGAGAGGAATGATAACACAGTCACATGAAATTCCCATTTTCAGTTTGTAGACAAATCTCCATACTACTTTTCATAACGGTGGCACTCATTTGCCCTCCCACCAACTTTGTATAAGGGTACCCTCTTCTCCAAATCCTCACCAACACATGTTGTTTCCATTCTTTTGGATCATCTCACAGGTATGAAGTGATAGCTCATTATTCTGTGTATAACCTGTTTTTACTTGCCAGCAAGTTAGTTTTGAGTTCCCTTTAACAATCCAAATTTTTACTCTCCTCCCCACATTTTATATTTTTGGTGTCTTTCTGCTTCTAAGTGAAGTTTTCATTTTATAGAAAGTCCTTTAGTATTTCTTGTAAGGCTGGTTTTTGTGGTGATAAGTTCCTTTAACTTTTGCTTGTCTGTAAAACTCTTTATTATCCCTTCAGTTTCTAAGTGATAATCTAGCCGCTGGGTAGAGTATCCTTGGTTGGAAATCCTTTTCTTCCAGCACTTTGAATAGATCATGCCATTCCCTTCTGGCCTGTGGAGTTTCAGTTGAGAAATCTGCCAACAGTCATCTAGAGCCTCCTTTGTACATAACTCGTTTTTCTCTAGCTGCTTTTAAGATTCTCGCATTTTTGACATTTTAATGATGATGTATCTTGGTGTGTGTTTGTTTGGGTTTCTTTTGTTGGGAACTGTTTGAACTTCCAGTGTGTGGAGGTCTATTTCCTTCCCCAGATTAGGGAGAGTCTCACCTTTTATTTCTTCTTTTCTTTTTAAGGAAAGGTGAAGGCAGGACTGAAGGCAAGTAAGCAGTAAGAGAGAGGCGGAGGAAGCATTTGTCTTTATTTAGTTGTTCACATTGGCTGTTCCCTGCGGCCCTGGATCCTGAACTCAGGACCTTGGGATGGATGTGAGACTGCTCCCAGGGCCTGCTAGGCCACTAGGCCACCAGGGTACACCCTCAGCAGTTATTTCTTCAAATAAACTTTCTACCCCTTTCTATTTTCTTCTGGACCCCCTGTGATATGAATGTTATCCCTCTTGACGTTATCCCGTAGGTCTCATATGCTGTCTTCATTTCTTTTCATTCATTTTTCTCTTCTCCGGTCGCTTGAGTGGATTCCACTGCCCTGCCTTCCAGCTCGCTGATTCTGTTGCAGGTTTCTTCCCGACTGCTGTCGAGACCCTCTGTGGGGTTTTTCAGCTCAGCTATTGTGTTCTTTACCTCTGAGTTTTCTTTGGAACTTTCTCACATTTTCCGCTTGTTGTGGACTTTCTGTTGTCCATCCATTCTAAATCCTGATTCCAGTGAGCAGCATTAAAACTGCCAGTCTGCTAGCTGAATGGGATGCTTCCCGTTCATGGCTCATTTACTAAAGCCAATTAGACTTCCACTAAAAACACTTGATTTGAAATCTTCAGGTAGTTTACTTAATTCTCCCTGAGGTTTTGTTTTGACCCACCATTTGGCATAAATTCCTTTGCGTCTGCGTTTTGTTTGATGCTGTGTTTATGTCTACGGATTAGGTTAAAGGTCTTTCCTTCCCAGGCTTGACGTGATGGTCTTGTGCTAGGATTCGGTTGGCAGACTAGAGGCCTGGGGGGGTTTAGGCTGCCAGCAAACAGGCCCCAGGCAGGTGGGGGGCAGTTGTTTAATAGATGTGGGGTCTCTCTTGCATCCTGCCTGAGAGCTGCCGCAGCAGAGCCAAAAACACTACAAACCAAGCTTTGCAGGAAAGTGCTCGGCTCCCTGTGCCGGGGCTCAGGCTCTGGCTGCCTGCTGCTGCTCTGGGAGCCTGAGCGCCACAGCAGGACTCTAGTGCCACCAGCCCGTTGAGGGCAGAGGGGCAGGGATTTCCACCACAAGAGTCTGCGCAGGCGCCCAGCAGCGCCTCTGTTCCCGGAGGGCTGTCCCTCTTTCTCCTTCCTCACTGAAGTGTTTGGGTGAAACAGTGAGAATCCTGGAGTCAGTTCGCGCGCACCCATCTGTCAGCCCCCTGCTCTCTGTCCTGCGTTCTCTGCCCCCAGAGTCCCCTTGTTCTCGGAAGGAAAGCCCTCTGTTTCCACACCAGATGTCCACGCTCCCCTCTGGGGTGCAGCTCCCCGGTGCTGGGGACTCGATGTGGGGTGAGCCCTGCAGTCCCTGGGAAGAGGTGCTGTGCCGCTCGTGTCCCTCCTGACCTTGAATCACCGTGCCTGGTGGCATTGCTTGTGAGACTGTCCCAGTTTTGCCTGCTGTCTTCAGTGCTCACTGTCACTTTTCCTGTGGAAACACTGCCCCCGCGCCGCCGTTCTTTTTCAAAGGTCGCGGTTTGTATCTGGGTGTGATTTTGTTGTGTCTGCTTAGAGGGGTGAGCTGCAGATTTTGCGAGCCCGCCATCTCCCAAACCAAGCGATAACCTTTGTAGGGGTGTCCCAGGGAGGGCGGTGTGTGTGGCTAAAGGCGAGGAGCACTTTCTGACAACACACATGGGACACTGCCTGGGTCCCGGCATGGTGCAGGCACTGGGCAGTGACAGCAGGACACCTATGGGTGTGGGACCTGGAGAGACAACCCCAGCTGTCCCTGGGGCACTGCTGCTCGTGACCTGTGTCCCGCTAGGTGCAGGATGAGTTTGCCAGCTGCCCTGAAGCCCCACACACAGTTCAGCCTGGGCAGAAGCGTACAACCTCCCAGGCCTGGGGCCAGTGGTGGGCATTCAGGTGGAGGGGGTTGTTCCTTCTGCGGGCTGCAGTGGGGCGCTCCCTCCTGGGAGGTCATCCCTCCCAGGCTTCTCACTGTCCTCCCCGTGTGGTGTTGTGCCCCAGGGCTGTCTCTTGACTCAGGGCTGCCCTAGAGCTCACTTTCACTGGACGCCTCGCCAGACCATGCTGAGTCCTGGGGATCAGGAACCCGGCCCCCCCCCCCCACTGGGGAGACATCTCTGGCCCCCCTCCCCTTTGAGTACTGAAGCATTGCTGTGGACAGACAGGTGCCCAGAGCGCCAGCCTTCTCTGAGTCACACTGTCTACCAGCTGCTCCCCAAGCCCGCCCTGCGGCCCAGCCTGTCCCGCCACCTGCCCCTGTTGAATCGAACGGAGTGCCCTTGCCTTCTGTCAGGTTGGGAGGCCGTGTGTGACTGGAAGGATGTGCTGTCGGGGGGTGAGAAGCAGAGAGTCGGCATGGCCCGCATGTTCTACCACCGGTGAGTCAAGGCCGGGCAGCCTGGGTACTCCCAGGAGGTGGGGCGGGAAGCCTGGAGGCCCCTGAGCCCACAGCCTCGCCCCCCGGCCCTCCCCCAGGCCCAAGTATGCCCTCCTGGATGAGTGCACCAGCGCCGTGAGCATCGACGTGGAAGGCAAGATCTTCCAGGCCGCCAAGGATGCAGGCATCGCGCTGCTGTCCATCACCCATCGCCCGTCGCTGTGGTAGGTGCCCCTTGGCCTGGGGTCCAGTGGGGGGGCCTGCCCATGGCCTGCAGCCCCACCCAGCAGCCTCCGCGTCTCCCTCCTGCCCTCTCCTGCCCAGGAAGTACCACACCCACTTGCTACAGTTCGACGGGGAGGGCGGCTGGAAGTTTGAGAAACTGGACTCGGCCGCCCGCCTGAGCCTGACCGAAGAGAAGCAGCGGCTGGAGCAGCAGCTGGCGGGCGTCCCCAAAATGCAGCGGCGCCTCCAGGAGCTGTGCCAGATCCTGGGCCAGGGCCCCGGCCACCTGACACCCAGGCCTGCCCCTCCTCCCTCGGATCACATGAAGGAAACAGCAGCACCCACCCACAGGCCCCACTGCATGCCTCCCCCCGGCCACCTAGCCTAGAGGGCCACAGGGGGGCTGGCCATGCCCCGACCTCAGGCGAGGGGCCAGGAGGGCCCTGCCTGCCCCCTTTGTTGTGGAGCACTGGGACACGTCCCGGCCTGCTGAGCAATCAGGTCAGCCAGGCCATGCCATGCCATCCTCGCCGCTGGTGGGGTGCCACTCCCAGTCGGGCGTCCTCGGTCTCTCCCTCTAGTGCCACCTCCCATGCAGCCAGCTGAGGCTTCTGTAGCGACAGACCCTTCCTGCCATAGATGTGCCCAACGGGAGCTGTGACCAAACAGGATCCCTTGTCGAGACGCCTCTCCCTGCTGGGTCCCCAGACGAGGGGAACAGAGTCCCTGCCCACTCGGCCCCTCCTACTAGCTAATTTATTGGATTCTCATGAGTCACCATCCTGATCGCCACAGTGAGCTCCCCGCCAGCAGGGGAGCTGGCTGGATGCACCCTTCCACAGTGGCCCACCTGTCACCTGACCAGCCTACACTGCCAGCCACCCCTGAGGCCCCGCCAGCCACAGGGGGCAATGGATGCTGGGGCTGCCGAGTGCGGGCAGCAGTGTTCCCAGCTCAGTGCCAAAGAGGGGTCAGCCAGGAGCTGCCTGGAAGCCAGGCCACCAAGGGCCCCGCCGCAGCGTGCCTTTCCCGGGCTCTCCCTGCTGGAGCCACCCTGTCCCTCAGTAAAGCCTCCGTGTAAAATGCAGCCCTGCCTCCCTGCCTCTTGTCTGTGCCAGGGGGCGCGGGGCCTAGGTGTGGGGGCACAGGAAGGGGCGAGTGGACCCTGCCCCCACCGCACGAGAGAGGCTGGCTCAGCAAACCACCCCGCTGGGCAAGGGCTGGCGTGGTGGGGAGGCGCCGATGCCCAGTCCCTGCCCCAGGAGCTCTTTGCGAGACACTGGGCCACACGGCTGCAGCGGAGAGGAGGGAGTGCTGTGCAGAGGTGCAGTGTGAGCCGTGAGCCAGAGGCTGACTAGCCGGCCTCGGGCAGAAAGCCGCGAAGTGCTTGCACAGGTGAAGGTCGCGGGGATGTGTGCGGACGGCTTGGGCAGAGGCCCGAGTATTTGCTGGGGCTGCGCTGGGGGCTGGAGAAGAGTATCGCAGGTCCCTCAGAGCTAAGGTAGAGTCCCCATGGGAGCCAGTGTCCCCCAGCCTCAGACCCAAGAGTCCAGAATGAGCGCGAACACAGAAACGTTCACAGCAGCGTGCAGAGCTGACGGGGTGTGGGAAGGACACGTGGCCTGCCGCAGACGAAGTGGGCAGGCCAAATGTGGCCCGCCCCGTGGGGCAATGATATGCAATCACGAGAAGTGAGATTCAGATTGTCGCTCTGTGATGAGCTGTGACCACACGGTGCTGAGTGATGAAGCTGGCACCGCACACGTGTGATGGGTTCCACCGAGGGAAATGTCCAGAAATGACCAGAAGGCAGGTCTGCGGAGACACAGCTGATGAGTGGGTGCCAGGGCTGGGGAGATGGGGGTACAAGGCTTCCTCTTGCGGTGACGAACATGTTCGGAAGCTGTCGAGGGGCCGGCTGCACGGTCGGTACCTCAGAGTTGTGAGTTTCACCTGACAAAAGATGCTCCACGCAGACTGATGAGAGACAATAGATTATTGATAGATAATAGACGGTGGTGGCCAGAGACGGATAAAGATGACGGGGGAAGTGAGTGTGCGTGGACTCTAAGCAGTCCAGGCAAGAAATCCGGCTGCGTTAGAGAGATTAGAAGAAAGTCAACAGCAGTGGGGGCGCAAAATCTGCCGGTGAGTCAAGGTGACCTCTGGTTTCACTTGGGGGTCGGGCGGTGGTGCCCTGGAGGAGAAAGACAATGGTGAAGGAGACAGCTGTGGGGAAGGGCCGGAGAGCGATGCTGGTAGCAGTCCCAGACTGCTGACCCTCTGTCAGGGCTGGGCCAGCAGACAGCCGCAGAGACGTGCCTGGTCTCTCCCGGAGGTGGGAGAGACTGCGTTTCATCCATCAATTCCTGAGTGTTTATGTCAAGCCTTCCTGATTGACGATAAGTCCCCTGTTCTCTTCTGTGAAAGTGGCAGAGCGGGAGTGTGTCTGCCACCAAGCCCCCAGTGACACAGATGGAAAAAGCCAGGCCCAGAGAACATCCAAAAGGAAGTTAGTGGAGAAAAGTGAGTACAGGGCCCGGCCATTATGAGTGAGGTTCCTGTACCTCACGGAGGAACACCCCTGCAGAAGGTTCTGCGTGTGTGGGGCGAGAGAGCCTCCGGTGTGAGTTGAAAGCAAGAGTGCAAGAAAAAACGAACCACCTGGAAGCGTGCCCATGATCTTACCGCACCTGTGGCTGCATGTGAGCTCCGGCAGACAGAGCTCGAGCGAATGTGGAGGATGGACCAGGCTTGATCCACATTCCTTCCAGTCCCGACCATCGCCAGCTCCCCATGCCCCAGACGAAACAGACAGCCCAAGCTCAATAAACCTCAGTGATACAACTAAATTAAGTCCGCCCGTAATGTCTGGAAGGTTGCATTTACGAATGCAAAGTTCAAGTTAAAAAGCCACATCCAAACACTGTGGTTCTGGGCAGGATTCTAAGGCCCGTCAAGCCCGCGGCTTCTGCCAGCGACACCCGCACACACGAACACCGGGAGAAGCGCGGACGGCAGAAATGGACGCCAGCGCGGACAGAGCTATAAAGCCAACGGTGGTCGGTCCTGGGGGCTGGTGAAGCGGAGGAGCCTCCCGCCAGAGCGTGCGGAGCCAATGTGCGTGCACCTGCGAGGCTGGAAACCAGGCGCAGCCACCGCTACTGCAGCCCCTTCAGACGTGGTGACTGGGTCAGGTGTGGGTCTCCGACCCTGGTTCACCCTGGCTTCTCAAAGCGCTGCAAAAGCACCACTCAAGGAATCACAAATGTAAAAAGGAACAAATTCAGCACAGAAAAGGAGAGGAGTAAGTAACGAGAACATTCTGAGATACGCCCTGGTAGCTCAGCGGTTAAGCCCATGCATGGGGTGCAGTCCACAGACTGGGGGCACAGCCAAAATGAACTAAATACGTAAAATGCTGCTTCCTCTCGCTTCCTGCCCACTGCCTTCCTCTTACAAACCAAAAAGCAAAACCAAACATTGTGGAAGTGGGAGAGCAGGGGGCTCACTGATCTGGGAGACAGAGCAGACCGTAAACCGCCCGCAGAGAATCAGAGGCATCAGAAAGCTCGGCAGGAAGGAGGGCTGTCAGTCGGGGTGGGAACAGGAGGATGGATGAAAAGTCTGTAGAAGCGGCTGGAAACCACATCCGTGCCAGCTGCATGCAGATGAGCAGACTCTGGCAAGTTAGGAGAGAGACTCCGCAGAAATGCAAATGATCACGTGACACCTCTCCGTCCCGTCCCGCACGGTGACCCAGTAGCAGGTGGGCACACTGCTGGCAGGCTGCAAATGCGCGCGCGCGCACCGGCGAATGACTGCCATGTCCCAGGTGAGTTGCACTTGAGCGCATGTCTTGTAGGCACACGCGACAGCAGGCCTTTCATAAAGACACCACACTGTATGCAGCAGCACTGCTTCCAATAGGCAGATGCCCGAAGCAAGCCGAGTCCGCGGACGGCACAACCGAGCTAGAGGCCGGGGGGGATTGAGCAGACGCCAGCCATCCGCATGGACGTGGGTGTATGTCACATGTCACGGAGGCCATGTGGGAGGAAAGCAGCAAGTCACAGGAAAATCCATCCGTGTGATTCTGCCTGTACAAAGTTTTAAAATGCAAAGCTGAGTCCAGGCACGTACCCCTTAGCACCAGTTCCGACGTCACAAACAAGGGCGTTCCCACTGGACGGTATGTGAGCCGTGCGTGTGCTATGCTGTCCCACATCGGTTTGTGTGATTACAGGGTCACTCGCGAAATCCTCTAATGACGCATTTCTCAGAACATACCTCTGCCGTGAGACAGCACAGCACTGAATTAACTTGTTTAAGAATGACTCCTGTTTGGGACAGGTATAAAGAAATGCAAGGAAAGACGAGCGTCGCCTCTGTGGAGGGACCGTGCATGACACTTCAAGGCAGTGGAAAGGCTGCCCTCCAGTTAGTGGTGGGGACATATGTGGAGCATTTTATCAGTCTCTAAACAATCCCTACGTGTGATGTGGGCTGTTTTGTATGCATTAGATTGAGTAAGATAAAAATTCTATTTTTGTAGATTAAAAATAGCTGACTATTAAGTCATTTCATCTGATTTTGACTTATCCAATTTCATAACAATAAAAAATAATTAATATTGATAACTTTGAAACTTCAACAAAATGGGTACATTTCTAGGAAATTATTATTTATCAAAAACTGACTCAGTAGAAAAATGTATCCCAAAATTCATCTGGAATAGCTAAACAATTCTGAAATAGATGAACAATGTTGGTGGAATCACACTTCCAGATTTCAAAGCATATTACAAAGCTACAGGAATTGACACAGTGTGGTACTGGCACAAAGACAGACAAATACACCAATGGAACTAAGTAGCTCAGAAATAAATCCCCAAGTGTATGGTCAAATGATCTTCAACAAGGATGCCGAGATGTTCAATGGGGGAAAAGACAGCCTCCTCCACAAATGATCCAGTTGGAAAAACTACATATTTACATGGACAAGACTGATATTGAACGCTTATCTTACACCACATATACAAATCATTTCAAAATGGATTACCGATCTAAACATGAAACCTGGAGCTACAAAAGTTCTAGAAGAAAACATAGGAGAAAATCTTCATGGCATTGGACTTGGCAATGACCTCGTGAAAATGACACCACGGCGTGTCCTGGTAGAAGAGCAGTTGGGGCTGCCACCTCCAGCTAAGTGCAGTCCACATACATCCCAGTGACCTGGGTTCACATCCCGGGGCCGACGGGAGCGACCGACATGAACAACTAAACAAAATGCTTCTTCCTCCTCTCTCTTCCTACTGTCTCTGCTCATCTTCATTCCTGCCTGCACCTTTCCCTTAAGAAAAAAAGCAAATGACACCAAAATCACAAATAACAAAAGCAAAAATAGATAGGATGACATTAAACTTAACAACTTTCATGCATCAGAGGACACATTCCGGTGTGCCCTGGTGGAGTAGCACTTGGGTCTGCCATCTCTGGTCAAGCACAATCCATGTACATCCCAAGGACCCGGGTTCATGTCCCGGGCCAGGGGGAACAACCAAGATGAACAACGAAATAAAATAAATAAGTGATTCTTCTTCTCTGTTATTGACTGCCTGCCTGTCTGCTTGCCTTCAGCCCTATCTACACCTTTCCTATAAAAAATGGTAAAGAGAGCGCGTGGAAATATTTGTAAATCATATATCTGATCATTAAATATCTAGAATATATAAAGAACTCCTACAACTGAACGATAAAAAAATAACCTGATTTAAAAGCAGGGGCAAAGGACTTGAACAGATATTTCCAGAGATGACCTACAAATGGCCAAGTGCATGGAAAGATAGCAGTATCAGTAATCGTCAAGAAACAGAAATCAGAACCACAAGAAAACATCACCCCACCTCCACTGGCGTGGTCAATGCATGCCTGTATGCATGATGCATGTATTTTATTTCACATGCATATGCGCGTGTAATGTTGACAGTGATGTGGAGACATCGGGAGCTCCGTGCCCCACTGGTGGGACTGTGAAATCCTGTGATGCTCCTGCAAACCCATACAGCAGTGCCTCAAGAGGTAAAAAACAGAATGACCTTATGAGCCAGCGATCCCCCTTCTGGATATATCTCCAAAATTTTTATTTATTTTTTGTTATTCTTTTTTTTTTTTTTTTAAGGAAAGGTGCAGATAGGAATGAAGGTGCAGGAAGAGAGAAGTAAGAAACCTTTATTTTATTTAGTTGTTCATCCTGATTGCTCACCCCAGTCCCGGGTCTTGAACCCGAGTCCTTGAGATGTATGTGGACTGCACTGGCTGGAGGCCACGGACCTAACCATTAAGCCACCAGGGTGTGCCCCAAAGAATGTAAATCAAAGATATTTGCATCCATGTTGAAGACAGCACTAGTCACTAAAGCCAAGAGGTAGAAGCAACCGGAATGTCCACTCACGGAATGTCATGCAGCCTTAAAAAGAAGGAAATCCTGTCACAAGCTCCAACACGCATGAACCTTGAGGGTATGCTGCCAGATTCCATAAGCCCTTTACGAAAGATGACACTGCAGGATTCCATTTTTATGAAGCGTCTAGTAGCTCACGCCACTGAGAGCGAAAGTAGGATGATGCCTCCTGGGGCTGGGGGAGGGGGACTCTCAGAGGGCACCAAGTTTCAGTTTTGCAAGACGAAAAAGTTCTGAAGCTCTGTTTCGTAACAATGTGAATTTTCTTAACCTGACCAAGACATGGTTCAGATGATGAACTTTACGCTTTTTACCACAACAAAAATGTTGACCCCAGAAGACACAGAAACCATGAGCAGTCCCACAGTTGCTAAACTGGATCAGCAATTCCAAACCTGGGGAGGACTGGACAGGACACTGCAGACACAAGGACGGCCGAGCTGGTTTTCCAGATGAATTCTATCAAGCCCTTAAGCAACTGGTCACCCCTCTCTTAGGTCACTTGTTCCAGGAACAGATAAGAGGAAATGCTCCCCCAAAGCACCGTGTGACGATGTTCAGGACAAAGTTGAGTTTGGCCCAGAAAATCCGAGTGGTCCTTTAGCGTTAGAGAATCAGTTAACGTGATCCACTCCATGAACAGACACGAAGAGGGAAATTCTGTCATCATCTCAATGCATTGAAAGCATCTGCTGACATCCGACACATCGCAAACTCTAACAAGAAGGGAAGTTCCTCCGTCTCATGGGGGCGCTGGCCCCAGACGCCTCCTGCAAACGGCATTTCGTGATAAAGTATCCAGAACATTCACTTTGCTTCCACTGAACATGGTGCTGTCCAGGGAAATAAAGCGAGAAAGAGAAGCCAGGGGTAGTGAAAAGGACTGGCAAAGAAGAAACAAAACATTCATTGCTGCCAGATGACCTCCGCTTGTACAAGTGGAACAGAAGAAACAGAATGAGGGGTCCGGAGGGAATTATTAGACTCATATGAGAGTTCACAAGGTACAAAATCCATATACAAGAGCCAAGCTTGTTTCTATATAACAGCAACACAATCAGAAGGTCAATTAAGATGGCATTTAAATGGCATTAAAAAAAAAAAAAAAGTCTATCGGGCGCCCCCTGGTGGCTAAGGCCCTGAGCCGGCTCTGGGGCCTGGACCATATGAGGCCCAAGCTTGCAGGTTCAAGGCCTGGGGCTGAGGGGGTGGGGGGCAACCAAAATGAACCAACGATAAATAAATCAATCCATAAAGAAAGATGCTTCTTCCTCCATTCTCTTCCTGCCTGCCTGCCTTCATTCCTGCCTGCTTCCTTCCTCTCTAAAAAATAACACTAAAATTAAAAATAAATGCAAAAGCCTGTCAAATAATGAGCCGGTCTTTTAGGGGAAAATGTATTGAAAGATTCTTTAAAAAAGAGACATGATGGTCATAGATGGGAAAGCTCAATATTTTGGAGATGGCTATTCCCAGAAATGATTTAAAATTCAACAAAATCCCCATCTAGCCTTTCCCAAAAATCCCAACAGATTTTCCCTGGATCTTGGTAAGCTATTTCTTACACTATAAGGAAAACTAGAGGTCCTGGAATAGGCACGGTCATTCTGAAAGATGAGGAGGAACCAACGGAGTAGGGAGGAGAGGAGGGGGAGAAGGGGAAGGAAAGGAGTGACTCCCAAGAATCAAGACTGAAGCGGGCCGTGGGGAGGGCGTTGGTGCTGTGGGGCAAGGCCGGGCATGCAGCTGTGCGTCTGCGGGATGGGAGCCAGCACCGATGAGGCCGAAATGTTTTATAAATCTGTCACCTTAATAAATATTACATTCACTTTTTAAAAAGAAGCAAGGCATGCCCTGGTGGAGTAGTAGTTGAGTGCAGTCCACGTAAATCCCAAGGACCCGGGCTCGGGAACAACCAGGAGGAACAGCTGCATAAATAAATAGATTCTTCCTCCTCTCTACTCCTGCCTGCCTGCTCACCTTCCTTTCTGGGAAGGACGGGAGGGAGGGAAGGGAGGCTACTCAGTCTCAAAAAGACGAAGTCCTGCCATTTGTGACAACATGGACGGACCTGGAGGGAATTCTGTTCCGCGAGGTAAGTCAGAGGGAGAAAGACAAACGCTGCAGGCCCCCACTCATAAGTAGTATAAAGAGAAATGAAGGAAAAAGGAAAACAGACCCTTCCACGCTAAGACCAAAGTGTGGTGACTGGAAGAAAAGGGGAAAGGAGGTGGGTAAATCAGGTAAAAGGGGCCAATCGTGGGGTGACGTATGGAAAGTAGGCGTGCAGAGGTGAACTCGGCGCAGATGCCCATTTAGAAGGCTGCGCACCTGAAACTTACGTATGTTATAAACCAATGTTCCACGATAAACATGGCTTAAGGACCTGTGCTTCAAACAATGGCGAAAGCAAGCCGAGAAGACGAACGGCCCGCAGCGAGGCTGAACAGACAAGAGCTGCTACGTGGAATATATAAAGTATTTTCCTCAAAATACGGAGGAAGACAACGTACATCGAAAACGCGGGATTTCACAGACGAGGAGACAGAGACGCTCGGTGTCGCTAGTGGTCAGGGAAAGCCAACGCAAAGCCGCCGACATCGACAGAAAGCACTGATCGCAAGTGCGGATGGCCGCCAGGGCGCGGAAAAACGAAAAGGATGTCGGCACGGTGGCCGTGGGCCCGCCGTGAGGGACATGCTTGGAAACCGCGCGGGCCACACCCGGCCCTCCCCCGCGCCTCTTCTGCCACTGCCGGCCACAGGGTGCGTGGCCTGGTGGCCGAGCACATGGCCCTGCGGTGGGCACCTGGCCCTGCCCCCGACTGGCCTTGCCGTGTAGTGCCAGCTTCCTGGCAGGAAGGGCTGACGGGCTGGGACGTGGGCCAGCAGTAGTGGCGCTGTGAGGTTCATGTCAGCTGAGACCTCACGTTCTCCGATGTCCCGAGCACCCCTAGACTCACCGCAGACGGGCTCTCCTGGCAGTGCAGCTTTGTCCCTGGGACCCGGGAGACTCTTGGGCAGGTGGCAGTGGGCTCTGTCCCTCACTAGCACCAGTGCCAGGCACCCAGCAGGCACTCAATGGAAGGCTGTGGATGCCTCAGCCCGACAGGAGGGCACTGCCTACTCTCATCGACTGCAGCCTGGTGCCCATGGCCATGCCCATCTGGGCCAGCAGAGGGCAGTAGCACCCTGCCCTGTGTCCTCGGGCAAAGGGGCGGGCAGGGAGGGCTGGGCTGCAGGGAGGTGTCCAGTTGGGCACGATTGCATTGTGGGGAGGGAACTGGGGCTGTGCTGGGGACACGCTCCTGGTACTGCCCGCTGCACCTCGGGCCCCTGCTGGTAGTTCACCCAGGTAGGCTGGAGCCCAGGTTGGTGTGGGCATAGGGTGCAGACTGCCGAGATCGGGGTGTCACCCAGGGCGGAGCTGGGACCCAGGAGGAGCCTGGTTCTCAGGGGCAACTAGCCCAGGTGGGGCATAGGCCTGGAGGTCCCAGCACAGCCCTTTGAGAACACCTCCCGATGCTGGGAGCCCCAGGCTCCGGGGGCCTGGGTTGGGAGGGAGGCGCTGGGGCTCCCCACCCCCACAGCCACCCAACTGGCTCAGCCAGGTGGCAGCAAGCAGACCCTGCACTGAGACCTCATCCAGAGCTGGCACACAAGGGGTGGTGGGCAGGCAGGTGGGGCCCCTATGTCTGGGAGCACCCAGCTCTGCCCACCTTGCCTGCTGGGACGGTGCTGCCCCGGCCTGGAGCTGAGAGCTGGGTTCCGGGACATGCCCCCGCCCTGCCTGTGACCCTGCAGCGTGCCCTCTGCCCGCCACCACCATGCTGTACCTGGCACTACTTGGCCAGTCTCCCGGGTGGCGTTGGGTGGGCCAAGACAGTCGTTTGTGCTCAGGCCAGTCGTCTCAGCCAAGGGGGTGGCAGTGTGGGGGAGAAGGTCTCCTAGACGGCGCCTTTGTCAGCCTCTTCCCTGCCCCCAGCCTGCACAAAGAGGATATTGAGGACCAGGCTGGCACTCCAGTTCTGCACCACGGCTACCAAGGCGGAGGCTGCCAGGCAGGGGCTCAGCACCCTGACCCTCCCCTGGGGCTCGTGGCCTACCCTGTGCCCCGCACAGGGACCGATGGGTGCGGCTTTCTGTGTAACTCTCAGTTTTTTGTGCCTTTGTCCCCGGTTGCCAGGGGGTGTCTCTCTGGGAGTGGGGAGTGACAGGGAGCCCCTTGGCCAGAACAGCCCGGGTGGGGGCAAGAGCACCAGAGAGCTGGTCCCTGGCCCGGCCTCTGGACAGAGGGGACATTGTCGGGGTGGACAAAGCTGCCAGCTGTGGTGGAGCCCAGCCTCCAGGCCCGGGCCCCCGCCTCCTCTGCCCCCCAGGGCCAGTGGGATGCACCCAGCCTCATCGTCTCCCTCCCACTCAGGACCATGTCCCCCACAGCCATCTGGTCCCCATCACCAGTGTCCCAGGGCAGCTGAACCCAGGAGACCCTTCTGCTGCTCACCTAAGTGGTAAGTGCCAGGTCCCATGTCCCCAGCAGGGAAAGCCACCCAGGGAGCGGGTGTGGGGCTCCCTGGCCTCTCACCCACATGTTCCTGACTCCATCATGATGTCCCATCTGGAGGAAACACCCCTGCCCCCCGTCTTCCTGCCTGTGCTCCTCTGATAAGGGGCTGGGCCTTCCTCGGTGCCCAGGCTTGCATCCCTGCTGGCAGCCGCAGGGCACTGAGTGACAGCGGGCATGTTATGACTGGTACGTGCCCAGCACCCAGCTCTATGGGACTGGCGCCCAACTGAGAACCTGGCTTCTGCCCCCTTCACTGTGGCTCCGCACCAGGGGCGCAGGAGGAGCGGGCAGGAGCACCAGGCCAGACTCGCTGTCTGTCTGTAGCGTAGGCCCTGCCTGCTACTGCGGCCAGTGCGGCTGCGGGGCGGCGAGGGCCGCGCGCAGGGCCTCCTCAGGAAGACGGGGCTCCCCATGGGCGGGAGCGCCCAGCCTGGTCCTCTCCCTAGTGAAGACCTCTCTCCTGCTGGCTCCTCTCACCCTCTGCTCTCTGGCCCAGGGACGGCCCTCCACACCAGGCCTCCCCCACCCCTGCCCTCCATGCTGTCTCTTGACGACCCCTCCCTACCTGGCTCCAAGCTCCCCACCCCATCTCCACGGGGAGCCCTGGCAGCGCTGGGTAGCAGTGCTGTGTCCTCCGGCCTGACCCCAGCCCCGCTCCCTGTCCGTCCTGGATGCCCGCTCTTTGCAGCTGGCCCTGACCTCCTCCCAGGGTGAGTTTTCTCCCTGCCGGGATTTCCCTGCCCTTTTTGTCCCCTTGCTGCCGGTGTCCCCTCCGGCTGTGGGTGTCCCTGGTCTCCCTCCTGACCTCTCTCCTCTTGCTCCGCTACCCCACTTTTGGAGGGGGTGCAGGATGTCTGGGCTCCTGCCTGCCTCCCCCTGGCCCGGGCGCTCCCCTCCTCTCCCCAGCCCTGCCCTGCCCTTCCTCTACATGCTCCCTCCTCCCTCGGTCCCTGCCCCTCTGCCGCTCAGAGCCCTTCTGTCCACACTCACAGGGCACTCAGGGACCCGCCTGTCCTCAACAATGCAAGACATGACTTCTGTGTGTGCGCCCTGCCTTCTGTCCGTCTCTGGACACCCTCTTTGTCCCTCTCTCTTTCTCTCTGCTGACTCTGTCTCCTCCTGTCCTTTACGTCTCTTCTGGACTCTTCTTCCTCTGCGGTTCTGTCCACCCCTCTGCTCCTGTCTGCCTGCCCTTGGCTCCCCTTCCTCGGCCTTGACCTCTCTGTCCTGACCTGGCGGCAGGCTCTCCCCCAGGCCCCTGCGATGGCTCCCTGGCCTCCCTTCACCCCCTGCCTCCTGCTCGCGCTGCTGCTGCGGTGCCTGCCGCCCCCAACGCAGGCACGCCGCTTCTCCGCACCCAACGTCACCCTCAACCGCTTGGCGCTGGCGCCCGGCCGGGGCACGCTCTACGTCGGTGCGGTGAACCACCTCTTCCAGCTCAGCCCCGAGCTGCAGCTGCAGGCTATGGCCGTCACTGGTCCCATCTTGGATAGTCCCGACTGTGTGCCTTTCCGTGACCCGGCTGAGTGCCCCCAGGCCCGGCTCAGCGACAATGCCAACCAACTGCTGCTGGTGAACAGCCGGGCGCAGGAGCTGGTGGCCTGCGGTCAGGTGCGGCAGGGCGTGTGCGAGAAGCGGCGCCTGGATGATGTGGCTGTGCTGCTGTACCAGGCTGAGGACCCTGGCGACGGGCAGTTTGTAGCTGCCAACACCCCGGGAGTGGCCACGGTGGGCCTGGTGGTGGCGGCTTCCGGGCGAGACCTGCTACTGGTGGCCAGAGGCCTGGCGGGCAAGCTGTCGGGAGGCGTGCCCCCCTTGGCCGTGCGCCAGCTGGCGGGGCCGCAGCCCTTCACCAGCGAGGGCCTGGGCCGCCTGGTGGTGGGTGACTTGTCGGACTACAACAGCAGCTATGTGGGGGCCTTTGCCAACACCCGCTCTGCCTACTTCATCTTCCGCCGCCGCGGGGCCCGGGCGCAGGCTGAGTACCGCTCCTACGTGGCTCGCGTCTGTCTGGAGGATGCCAGCCTTTACTCCTATGTGGAGGTGCCCCTTACCTGCCGGGGCCAGGGCCTCATCCAGGCTGCCTTCCTGGCCCCGGGCACCTTGCTGGGGGCATTCGCCACGGGCCCCCGGGGGGCACAGGCCGCCCTGTGCGCCTTTCCGCTGGCCCAGCTGGACGCGAGCATGGAGCAGGCCCGGCGTCTGTGCTACACGGCTGGCGGCCGCGGCCCCAGCGGCGAGGAGGAAGCTGCTGTGGAGTATGGCGTCACGTCGCGCTGCGTCACGCTGCCCCCCGTGAGTGTCCGCCCTCTCCCCACGTCGGAGTCTTGCTGGCAGGGGCTGGGGCGCCCTCGGCAGGGGTGAGGGCTGCAACACAACAATGCCCATGACCACTTGGGTAGGGGATCCAGGAGGGCCAGCCGGCTTCGCGGATCTCGTCCCTCCCTCCGCTCACGCCTCGGCCTGGGTGCCCGGGATCCACCCTGGGCATGCCTGGCCTTCCCCGCTGACTGTCCCTCCCGCCTCCTCCGGGCACTGATTCTGGCCTCCCTGCCCACCAGGACTCGCCCGAGTCTTACCCCTGTGGCGATGAGCACACCCCCAGCCCCATCGCCG
>RJWH01009821.1:0-20321 GCA_004363575.1 Solenodon paradoxus
GAGACCTTGCTGATCCTTGTGGGGAATCCCCAGAATGTCACCGAGTACAGCTGGTACCGGGGTAATGTCGCCAGTCCGGAAGCCATGATTGTCAGCCTCAGGCCACCCTCCAGCACCTCGCACCCGGGCCCCAAGTTCAGTGGCCGAGAGAGACTGACCACCAAAGGCTACCTGGTCATCAATGACACCAGACTCAGTGATGTGGGGAACTTCACTGTGCGCGTGGACAACACCAGCGGGACCCAGATGGCCACCGGCTGGCTGCAGGTTGCAGGTGACTGGGCAGGTGGCCCCTGGCCTGGGGGGCTGGACCCCAGGCCTGGGGGCGCAGGCCCCTGAGACCCATCTTCGCCTGCGGGTGACCGGTCGCCTTGGTCACGGTTATCCAGCTCCTTCCGCAGAGGGTCCCGTGTCCCCTTGAGGGCACCAATGTCACCTCCTAGGTAGAAAGGGGACAGGCCCATTGTGGCCTGTTATAAGGCTGGACAGAGTGTCTGTAAAGCGAATGGGACTCAGCTCATGGGAGCCCATGTCACGGGCCACCCAAAGGCCCCTCTGGCTCTGCCTTCCACCCTCAGCTCCTCGGTCCCCGCGGCGACGCCTCAGTGCATGGCCGAGGGCACTCAGGCGGGTGTCTTCCTCTCCGCAGCCTGGGACGCCTGTCGCTCTCAGACTGCCTTCTGCCATGCCCCCAGACCCCATGTGACAGCCGTGGCTCCTCCCTAACGGGCCCCTGGAGAGGAGCAGAGCTGGGAGGAGCCCCCGCCCCTAACTCCCCACTCCTGTCTCCCCAGAGCTGCCCATCTTGCAGGTCAACACCAGCCTGGCAGTACAGAACAGGGACAGCGTAGCTGCCACGTGCCACACCACCGCCACCACGATCAAGTGGTCCGTCAACCACAAATGGGAGACCAGCAATGATGAAATCACAATTTCCCCAGACAACAAGACCCTCATCGTCCACAGAGTCAAGCACACCACACTGGTCTTTCATTGTGAGATAGAATTGATGGAGGTCGGCTGGCTGCCGAGTGATTACGTCACAGTGAAAGTGGCCTGTGAGTGTCCCAGGTCATGGGGGAGGGTGGACGAGGGCTCAGGGCCGGGGGACTGCGCACCCAGGGAGGGGCCCTGAAAGCGAGCCCTCAGCCAGCTTGACCAGGCTGCATCCCAGCTCTGGACTTCGGGACCACCCTCCTTGTCAGAGTCGAACTCCATCCAGGACAGACGGGCCCCTGATCCCTCCTGCTCTGTGTGGGGCTACCGAGGCCTGGTATGGGGGGTAAAAAGTTAGTGTTTACAATCAACCGCTTTCAACCGCTTCTTACATGGACAGTCCACATTAAGTTTACAATTTCACATCTAAATCTGAGGCCACTGCCCGTGTCCTGACAGGGGTTCACAGACTCAGCATTTCTCATCTCTGGACACTATTTACGGGGTGGAGATTGGGAACCAACACCCAGGGGATCCCTCCTCCCCATAGGAGGGGCTGGCTTTGTCCTCTTGTCGGTCAGCAGCGGACTAGCAGCCTCTCCTCTGAGCCTGTTTCCTCGTCTACAAAGTGGGCCCATCGTGGAAATAATCATACAGTTGTTCTGGGACAGAGCACGTGAACATGTCACATATTTAGATGGGTGCCTGGTATGGGGGAGAAGGGGCACCTGCTGGGGGCTGAGGGAAGGAGACGGGATCCTCAGGGAATGGGCAGAAACAGCTCCCAGCCTCCGGCCGTCTCTGCAGATGGACCCGACAGCCTGCAGCTGACCAGCAAACCCACGAACATGGGCGGCTTCGTGCACGCTGACCTGGGCTCCAAGGTGGAGATGGACTGTTCTGCCTACCATTTCTACGGGAGTCTCAAGTACCACTGGACCCACAAGGGCGCCCCCATGAACATCTCTGGGAGGAAAATAACCCTCCAAAATCTGACCCGAGAGCAGCTGGGCCGGTACCGATGCACAGTGGAGAGCCCTGTGACCCAGCTGGTGCTGTACCAGGAGGCCCGGATCAAGGAGCCCAGTGAGTGCGGCGCCCCTCCCCTCCCGGCCCGCCCCGCCCCTCCATCGCCTCCGGGGGGCCCCCACTCCGCCCCTCCAGCCCCTGCTCTGGAAAGCTGTCCCGCCATCCTCACCCTGCCCCAAGCAGCAGTTGAGCACAACCCTCTCCCCCATCTTCTGGGATCTGAGTGCAAAGCTGCCTCCTCCAGGAAGTCCCCCGTCCTCATCACAGGGTCAGCCACCTTGCACTGAGCACTTAATCGCGCGTCAGTCCCTCTTCTGACCCATGTGAGTCCTCTGCACCTCACTGTGTAGATGAGGAGGCTGAGCCCTGGGGGCCTCTTCAAGCCTCAGTTCTGACAGCAGAGGGGGCGGTATTCAAACCCTGAGACAGACCCCCAGCCAGCTCCTCCTTGGATATGAGGAAAGGGAAGCGCCGGGCCAGATGGGGGTCTTACACCACTGGCAGCTGTAAGAATGAAGCCATAGCAGTGTGTGAGAGGCCGGCCCAAGAAAGCAGTGAGCAGAGCACGCCCTGGTGGAGTGGTGGTTGGGTCAGCTGCCTCCAGCTGAGCGCAGCCCACTTAGATTCCAAGGACCAGGATTCATATCCCAGGCCAGAGGGAGCTGCCAAGATGAACACCTAATTAAAATAAATAAAATGTTTCCTCCTCTCTCTTCCTGCCTGCACCTATCCTTCAAAAAGCAAAAAGGAAATGCAAAGGAAAGCAGTGAGCAGAGACTGGGGGGTGAGCGGGAGACATTTCTGTCCCTCTACACAATTTACTGAGCACCTACTAGGTGCCAGAGCTAATGTATTTGTGTCCAGTTCATGCCTTTTTGACCCACTTGCCTGTGCACATCTGGAGGATGTCCTGGGTAAGCAATAGAGGGTTAGCGACTGTCCACACAGTGAGGTAACGCCCTGTGGCACCAGCACCCCACCCAGCGCCTCCAACTCCTCAGGCAAGACCCGTCCCTTATTACCCTGGCGCGTGGCTGCCCGCAGCAGAGTCAGGCATCTGTCTACTTCCAGAGTGTCGGCCCCAGGAGGACAGGGCATTTGTGTCCGCAGCTGAATGCCCAGAACCTAGAGCAGGGCCTCGCACACACCGGTGCTGAGAGAGCATGAAGAACAGAGGTGTGTGCGAGTGAGGGTGAAGGATGGAACCCTGATCCCCTGCCCTCCTCTTCCAGTACACATCCCCCAGTTCTCCACGAAATTCACCATCTCAGGAGCCTTTGTGATCATCCTTAGCTTGATGACGGGCCTGGGCGCCATCTCTCTCTGCGGAATGCTGGGCTACCTCCTGATCAGACATGGCTCTAACAGGTACCTGTCACCCTGGGTCAAGGCTGGGGACTGGGACTCAGGAGCCCGCATCCCCTGGATGGGCAGGGAAGAGCTGACATGGGAAGGGACAAGCCTGGACTGGGTTGTCAGGGACCCTCGGGGGCAGACGACAAGACTCCAGGACCAGAAGTCAGTGGGAGAAGAGACGGAGGGCTTCGCGTGAGCTATGCCTCTAAAGAGTTGAGGGGCTTCATCCAGTGCCCTCCTTCTCTTCCTCTGGTTTCTCTGTGCTCGCCATGGAGACACTGAGGCGGCCTGCTTAGAAGGAGAGGCGTCAGAGCCGGAGGGCGTGTCTGAGCCCTGAGGTACTTGCTGCCGTGTGAAGTTGGGAAGCACACAGCAGAGGTCAGCTGGGCAGACGGAAGAGACTGGGCAGAGGGATGTTAAGGTGTGAATTCAAATCCTTGCTCCGCCTCTAGCTGACCATGCAACCTGGGGCAGATTATTTCACCCCCAGACCCTGCGGGACTTGGGACGCAACCCCCACCCTAAAGGGCCATCTGGGGGTTGCACACACAACCCGGAGGATGGAAGGATGAGCAGTGTTCTCGGCCAGAGTGGATGAGTTTGCCAACCTCAGCGCTCTCGATATTTGGGGGTCCAGGTGATTCCTTGGTGGGGGTGGGTAAGCGCAGAGGACGTGTAGCAGCTTTCCCAACTAGATGACTAGCGAAAACCACCATGACCCCCGGGTTAGACATCTAACAATGACACCCATCTTTACAAGCTGCCACGATGGCGTGGCGGGGAGGGCAGAAGTGTCCCGTGAAGAACGGTTGGAGTAGATCTGAAAAATGCAATGCTGCTGCTGCTGCTGCTGCTGCTGCTGCTGATGTGATGATGCAGTGGTAATACTGGTGATGCGGGTGATGATGCTGATCACAGTGATGCCGGTGACACTGGTGACGATGGTGACGATGGCAATGCTGGTGATGCTGGTGTTGATTCTGGTGGCAGTGGTGAAGATCTGAGAAAATGCTTGTTAAAATTATTTTAGTATTTTGGCCTTGAGCCTAGTTGCAATCATTGCCTGGTCTATTAAGAACTTGCAGTATTAACCATCAGTGTGATAGTTAGGAGCCCACTTGTGTCTACTTTACCATCTGTCACCTGGGAGGAACTCTGCATCGAGCTCACAGGGACAGCGCCTCTGGGGATGAAGGAAGGTGTCACTGACAGTCTGGAGTGAGTCCTGGCACATAGCGAGAACTCAGTCGGATCTTAGACATCACTGTACATAATTAATGTCAGCGTCATTCTTCACGGTACGGTTCCCAAGGACTGTGATCACCTCTGGGGGAGTTTACGCAAATTTCCAGGAATCTGGGTCACCTCTCCTTCTACATCCTGGAAGACACCTCCTACCCAGACAAAATGCCCTCCTCACAGCCAGCAATCAGCCCAACATCTCCGCTGCCCAATTCCCCGTCAAGCCTCCTCCCGGTCTGAGGCTGCCGGATTCGCTCCCGGGAACGGGGGTGAGGAGGGGGGCGCCGCTGGAGACTGAAAAACTCAGAGAGAGGACAGAAAAGCTGGGGTCAGGGGGCCATTAGTCTTGTGGACTGAGAGCCCTGGACACTCTGCCTTCCACCTATTTATTGAGTTCATACTCAGCACTGCTTCAAGCAGCTTATACAAACATAGGTTTGCTTGTCCAGCCTTCTGTTTTCTAGCTACATAACGGTATCTCTCTTGTCTGCGGGAGTGAAGAGTTACAGGCACACTGCCCTGTGCTGCCCCACGGTGGCCTTTGCCTGGCGCTCCGGGCCTGGAGTCCTTGATTTTCTGGCAGCTCCCGCTTCGTCCTCGCTCTGCTTTCTGCCCCCAACATGAGGCCTCCAGTCTGACATGAGAGAAGAGGACTGAGCGTTAGGGAGGCCAATTCGGAATGCAGGCCTCAGGGCTTCTAGCTGAGTGACTACCTTCTAGTCACTTCATCTTCCGAACTCCCAGTTCTTCATCTGCAAAATGAAATGAAAGAATCTATCTTGTGGGACTGTTGCGAGGGCTCAGCACAACTTCTATAAACGATTGGCCACAGTGCCTGGTATGTGACAGGTGTGAAATAAATTGTGATCATTATCAAAATCATCATCATCGTCGTCATCGGTAATGAGGTAAGTCAGTGTCAACCTCTCCCCAGGTAGAGCCAGTCTGTCCCCCTGCCAGCCCGGCCCCGTGTCTTCCTCCAGTGACCTGAAAGCCCCAGCTGTAATTAAAATTGTGGGGCGTGCTGGGGACACTTGGTTGGAAAGCGGAAGCTGCCCCCTCATCTCCTGCATCCCTTCCTGCATCCCCTTGGTTTCCCACGGACCTGAGCTGTCACGTTTTCCCCGATTTCTTCCCCTAGGACAAGCCAGGTTACACAAGTACCCACCTCAGACCGGTAGGACAAGACCAGACACGAGGAGGTGAGGGGAGAGCGATGGAGAAGCGCTGAGTCCCCGTAGGTGCTGGCGAGACTGGGAAAAGCCAGGGTACAGCCGGCGGGCATGGTCAAGACAGGCACCCAGGGAGAGCCTCCTGGAGACCCCAAGGGGGCTCTGAAATCATGGACATGACCGTGGGCTACTCCATCTGCCAATCAAAACTAACCAATGGGATGCAGGCGGGGCGGGTCCTCTCAGAGCTCTGCGATCTGATTGCACGATCTCTTCCCCCCTCCAGCCAGTGAGCTTCCAGCTCTGCCTTTCCTGCTCCCGAAGCCGTGAAACCAGCGGATCTGCCAAGATGCCCTCTGGCCGCACGGCCCGTCCCAGGCCCTGGAAGCATGATTCTCCCGGACCAGGGATTGCTTACAACGGTGTCCGAAACCACCCTGGGGAAGATGCTCCCTGATGCCAAAAGTGCTGGCAGCTGGTGTTCAGCTAGAAAGTCCTCCCGCGCTGATAGGACCACGGTTATGAAAGGCAGAGATTAATGGATGCAGATGTAATCCACACCTGCACATGGACGTGTTTTCCGCCCCGTGTGTGTGTGTGTGTGTGCACGTGCTGCGTGTGTCCCCAGAGACACGCCCTGCAGACTGGGGAATGGTGACTCCACACTTCTGTCCCTTTTATGAATTTCTCTCTTTACATTTTGCAAAGTGGCTTTCGCTTTCCTCACAAAGCGCGCACCGTGTTTCACAATCAGAAATAAGCTTAAAACTGCATAAAGTTCGTTCAGACTCTACAGTGCCATTTCTGGAACTTAATTTTTCTGATCTGTCTTCAGGGAGGTGCCCGCAATATCCAAGCAAATGTGTTCATCACTGGCAGTGACAGTAAGACAAAAGGAAGGAGGGGGGAGAGTTAGAGAGAGAGAGAGAGAGAGAGAGACAGACAGACAGACAGACAGACAGAGAGAGGAGAGAGAGACAGACAGAGAGAGAGAGAGAGAGGAGAGAGAGAGAGAAACAGACAGACAGACAGAGAGAGAGAGGAGAGAGAGACAGACAGACAGAGAGAGAGAGGGAGCCCCTCCATCCTGGCTGAATCTATTGAATCTGAACAGCTGTGCTCAGCCCTGGTCTTAGGAACAGTGTCACTGTCTGGATGGCCACAAAGTGGACAGGACAGCTCCTGGCAGGAGGCAAACCCCAGGTGAGCCCCCAGACCCTGAACTAAGAGCCCTGCTGGCACTGAGTCCACCTACCTGGATGCACAGGAGCCCCACCCACCATGCTGACACTCAAGAACCCCCAAGGACTGATTGGGACAGGAGAGGCAGCAAGTCACTTAGCAGGTGCTGAGGGATGTGCCACTTCCCCAGGCGCTGTGACAATCACACGAAGCTAAGTGGTTTAAAAGAGTAGACGTGGCGGCGAGAAGACCGAGGCAAGCAGTTCCAGCTCCCGGGAAGACGCCTTCCTGCCTCGTGCGGCTGCCGGCAATCGTGCCATTCCTGGCTGGTGGCAGCTGGGCTCCCAGCCCTGACTCTGGTCACAGCCTTCTTCCTGAGTGTGCTGTGTGCAGATGTCCCTCTTTGTGGAAAGACGCCAGACACTGTATTTGGGGCTCATGCTCATCCTGATCACATTATTAACTTGACCACACCTCTAAATAAAATCTCATTCACAGGAGGATTCCCTGGGTTAGGAGTGTGTCTCTTAGGGGATACAGTTCACCCCCTAACAGCAGGTGTTCGTTACTGCTGCTCCCCGGGGTCCATCTCCAGCCCCACCTTCCTCCTGGGCTCAGACCCCTGGCTGTCCAGCTCCTGTTACCCTGCAGCTCCCAGCCTGTGACCCCAGCCTCTCTGTCTCCAACTCAGCCCTGCCCCCAGCAAGTGGAGAAATGAAAACACGCCTCCGCCCCTGGCTTTGCAAGATACTTGAGGAAGCTTTCTTCGGAATTGCTAAAAACAGAAATTAGGCGAAATGTCCATCAAAAGAGAGAGAAAGAAAAAAAAAGGAACCCGAAACGGATTCACTTAACATGGATACATCTCAAAAAACTGCAACACTGAATGAAAAAAGGATTAAAATAGGCATACTGTTTGCGAGCAACCTGCTGGAGTGGTGGTTAAGTCTGCAGCCTCTGGCGAAGTATAATCCACACACACCCCAAGGGCCTGGGCTTGAGTGTGGGGTCTGGGGGACAACCAAGATGAACAACTAAATAAAATTGAATGCTTCCTCCTCCTCTCTCTTCAGTCTGCCTGCCTCTGCTCACCTTCATTCCTGCTGCACCTTTGTTTAAAAAAACAAACATACTGTCTGATTCCAATTATGCAAACCCGTCATGTAATGCGCGTGACAGCAGTTTCTATAACGCAAGTATTTCAAGTTTCAGGGTGTGGGGGTGGCTCTCGGGGTAGACGCCTTTCTGGGACGGGACACTCGGAGTTTTCTGGGGTGATGGAAATTCCCCGTCTCCTTGACAGGGGTGTGAGTCATCAGATTTTGGTAAAACTCACTGAACTATGACCACGATCCATGTATTTCATTACAGTTAGGTTTTAGTTCAGTGTGAACTTATTTTTCAAATAGTGGAGAAAATCTAATAAATAAACAACATTCAGGAGAAGGGTGGACAGAGGTCCCCCAACCTCTATCTCTAGTCTGTAGCTACCTTGCCCCCTAGATTGGAGGTCATTTAACTGTTCCTTTGTCAGGAAGAAATCTAAGGTCCATAGTTTGCAGAGATGCGTGCACCCCCGTGTTTACTGCGGCCCTATTCACACCAGCTGAGACCTGGAAACCACCTGAGTGCCCCACGTCAGATGATGGATGAGAAGACTTGGTCCATACACAGTGGACACGACACAGCCCTGAGAAGAGAGGAAACCCTGTCATGTGAATCCACATGGGTGGAACCAGAGGGGATGGTGCTCCGTGAAACAAGTCAAAAGAGAGAGACACCAGATGACCTCGCTCACAAGTGGAACGTGAACAGACAAAACAAAGGAGCAGATGAAATGTAACCAACCCTTGGACACTCGCAGTAGAACTGAGACCACCAGCAGGGAACGCGGGGAGAGGGGGACAAGTGGTGGCAGAGCCCACGGGACAGTGGTGAGAACTCTGGTGATGGGGTGGAGGGCAGGGGGTGCTGCCAGATCTGAGGAATGGGGAGCCTGCACATATGGGGAATTATACATATGAGTTTACTTTCATGTGCAAAATAAATATTTTTTTTAAAAGCAAAGGCCTTTATGGAATGTTTTTCCTGCAAACTCATGACCAAGAGGTCTGCTGGTTGCTTGGCCCAGTGGTGAATAAAACAGGCCCCCACCCGCCCCCAGAGTCAGACTGTGCCTTCAGCCGGCAGGTGAACTCGGCACAGCCGGCAAACCCAGCTGGGTCCTGTGGCGCCAGCGGCGCGGGCAGGGCTCAGCGGTCCTGGACCTGGCACCTGGACACCTGCCGCGGGGTGTCGCTCAGGCAGGGTGAGGTGATGTCTCCTGGGAGCCGGTACTTTATCATTTTCAGCGGGGTTGTGAATCCGGGTTCAGACCCCAGAAGGCGGGATCAAGGTGGGGATGAGCAGCGGCCACTCCTGTTATTGAAAGGGGGACCTTTGTCCTGGGCAGGGCAGGCACAGGAGCGGGGCTGGAACAGAGTGGGCGGGGCCCTCGGGCTCTGACTGCCCCTCCGCCTCCACGCCGGGGGCGGGGGACCTGGAGAGCTGGGAGGGCCTGCAGGGACAGCGACTCCCTGCGCAGACAGAGATCCCAGTCTGCAAGCAGTGCATTGAGGCTGCGAGCTGCCTGAGTCCCGGGCCACCCGCCCCAGGTGTCCCCAGTGAGAGCAGGGGCCGGGCCACAGGCCTGCATGAGTGCTGGCGGCCCCCACCTGCGGCTGCGGTCTGGCCACCCCGCCCACCCGGTGAAGGTCTGCACGGAGAGTGGCACCTTGGTGGCGAGGGCCCGCTGGGGCGTCATCCGGCTGGGTGACAACCCTGTTCATTCTTCAGGGCGCACCCGAGACACAGAACCCTCAGGTGCCTGAGCCCCTCGGAGCCGCTGGGATTCCAGCTGCAGTTGGGGCCAGAAAGTCCGTGGAAGTGTGTGAATTCAGCTCACATGCCCTTGCGTGTCTCGGCGGCTGTGTGTGCAGACTCCAGGCTCTGGCTCCTCCGCCATCTGACCCTGGGGACTGGGACCTCCCTCCTGCCCCTTCTAGGCTTGGGCGGGGCAAAGATGGAGCAGGTGTGCCCCTGTTCCTGCAGACGGTGGGACGTGCTCGACTCTCAGAAAGCAGAGGAGGCGCCCCCCGGTGGAGCAGTGGTTGGGTCAGTCGCCTCCGAAGGAGCGCAGCCCATGTATCCTTGGGTTGCAGTTCTGGGTGGGGGGTGGGGACACAAGCAGTGTGAACAACTAAATAAAAATAAAAATAAAAATAAACAATGCTTTCTCCTCCTCTCTTTCTGTCTAGCTGCTGTCTTCATTCCTGCTGCATTTTAGGAAGGAGGGAGGGAGGAAGGGAGGGAGGGAGAGAAGGAAGGGAAGGAGGGAGGGAAGGAGGGAGGGAAGGAGGGAGGGAAGGAGGGAGGGAAGGAGGGAGGGAAGGAGGGAGGGAAGGAGGGAAGGAGGGAGGGAAGGAGGGAAGGGGGAGGGAGAGATGAAGGAAGGAAGGAAGGAAAGAAAGAAAAAGAGAAAGGAAAAAAAAGAAAGAAAGCAGGAGTCACCTTCTTGCCTCCCCCAGATTCTCCTGAACCACCCAGAAATCGCCTTCGCAGTTCCTCTCATCTCTGGATGGCCAAGTCCTGACTTGGAAAACCCAAACGTCTCTAACCAAGTTTACGTCTCAGGGGAGAGGAAAAGGAGAAAATAAGTGGGGACCTCGCCCAGTTCTTATTCACGAAGGCTATGTACAATTTATTCACGGACGGATCATTACGTAGATGTGATAACATCCTCACAGTATCCATGTGATTTCTATTGAACAGAAAGTATGTGACGTCCTAGGACAAGCTAAGTATGTGACGTCCTAGGACAAGCTAAGTATGTGACGTCCTAGGACAAGCTAAGTATGTGACGTCCTAGGACAATCAGAGAGACGATTAGGTACCTCTCTCTGGCCCTCCCAGGGCCCTCTCTGTGGCGAGGCTGGGGCTTCTTTCTGGGGTGAGGGCGGGGCGGGGCGGGGCCGCCGGGCTGCCACGGGGCAGAGCTCGAAGCTGGTGGCGCAGAGGCAGCTCCCCGGGGGCACAACACCCCCACCCCGCACAGGGGACTTGCTTGTGTGTCTAATTTCTTCACGGTTCATACCATCTTGGGGTTATATCACCAACCCCCATAGTCCTTCCTCACGGTGCCCGGGGGGCCGAGCGGTAGGGTATTTACAGAGCAATTCCCTCCACGCAGCTTTCACTCCCTGGCCTGCCTTTGGTCCAGCTCAGACCTAGACACCACCCTCATCTTGCCTGTGTTCCCCTTGGCCCACAGTGCGTCCCTCTGACTAGGCTGTTTTAAATGGGACAGTATCAGGTTTTTTTCCTATTTCCCGTCCATCCCGTTGTTTTAATGTAAATGGCCATTTCCCCCCCATTTTTAACAAACCGGGGACATCTCTAATGTGGGGCAAAAGGGGTACTCGAGTTGCCCAGACCCAGTCTGTTGAGGGGACCCAAAAGCAGCTGCCCCTTTTACCCCCATGTTAAAGACGGCCCTTGCCGGTGCTGACTGCGGTGGGCCCTGGCCACTACTGCTGTTCCCACCCCTGTGAGGAAACAGGAGCCTTGGGAAGAGCATTCCCCCACCCCATGCACCTGTTTCTTCAAAGGGAGAACCCACAGCAAAAAGTCGCAGGTAAGTACTGTGGGGTTATCATCTCTAGCACTATGGTGCTATCTCTGGCCCTTGAGGGTTACTGGGCATTCCTGGCACTGGAGAGGTTCAAACAGCACGTGTTTTAGGCAGAACATTTAGAGCAGGGCTTATAGGGTTATCAAATTTGGTTTTTGCTTAAAAGGCCAGAATTCCTCGCACGAGCTATGGCCATTTGTATGAAATCCCACCGGATCACATGCTGTTACTATGCAATCACTGATCAGCATCACACACTACTTACTGGCTGCTGCCCGGCTGCTCTGCTCCTGCTCAGATTGCTCCGCCTCCTCCCCTCCCCTTAGTCGCCAGCACACAATTCCGTCCTGTGTTTGCCATCCCATTGTCTCTTTTTTGTCCCAAGGAAACATGGTCAGCCAACCTCTGAGCCCTCTCTTGAGTCTATAATCCAACATCCCACTTATGAGGATTTATCCCACTCCCTCCCCAGGAGCAGCTCTGCCTGCAAAAGCCCCCGCCTCTGCCGACAGACCCACCTGGGGCTTCTGCACCTCCTGCCTCCCTCCCCCCACAGACAGGTGCCCTTGGAGCTGACCACCTGGGTCTACCGGTCATCCTCGGTGTGGATGGACAGACGGATGGAGGGGAAAGTGGTGTGCATGCTGTTTTGTCCAAGGTGGCTCAGAGGCCAGTGAAGGTGGCTGGGTGGGCCTTCTGGGAGGAGGGGCCTCAGTGCCAGGCTGGCACAATGCTGGGACCTCCGGCATGAGGACAAGGTCCCAGGCCATGTCCGTCACACCATGCCAGGCGCTCACATAGGGTTCGATTCTCAAAATTCTGACCACGCTCTCACAGATGGGGCTTCTCATTTGTATTTTACAGAGCAGGAAACTGAGGCACAGAGAGGTGGCCGTGGCTGTCCTCACCAGGCGCAGAGTGTGGGTTCAAGCTCAAAACTCTTTGGATCCAAAGCCTGTTTTCTTCCCACTGTCCCCACAGCTCCTCACCTGAGGCCTCCAGGCCCACGGCCACCAGCCCCTGACCTGTCCTCGGCCCCCAGGGACATGGTTTCCTCAAGTCAGGCCGAGTCTGCAGCTTTTCATTCAATGGAATTGGATCTCTGAGTACTCACTGGCCTCTTGTTTCTGGGGGGCTTGAGATTTCACCCCCTGAAAGCTGAGGGACGCATAGTGAACCTCTTCTTCCTCCCCTGAGGAGGGGGCAGCCACAGCCGGTGGAGGGAGGTCTCCGAGGGAGACTGCCAGGGATTCCTTCAGGGCGTCCTGCACAGAGTGAGAGAAGGGATCAGAGGGGCAGGGACAAGACAAGGCTGAGCGGTCCAGAAGAGGGACCCATAAATCCTCCTTCTGTCATCCCGCACAGCTTCGCCGGCATCCCCTTCATCCATGCTGGCTTCACTACTTAATACTGGGTGACCACCTTACTGGGTGCTGGCTGATCTTATCGACTTCCAAAAAACCTCTGGATGTCATCATTACTGCCTCTGCTTTTTTAAAAAATGAACAAAGAACGTGAATTCAATATTTCTCTAAAGAATATATGCAGCAAGCTTGTGGAAAGAGGTTCAAAAGCATTCACGAGAAAAATGTGAATCAAAAGTACAGTATCACATCACACCCATGAAGATGGCCAGCGTGGGCGCCCCCTGGTGGAGTGGCAGTTGGGGGTAGTCCACATATATCCCAGGACCCAGGTTCCCGTGGAGGACGGGGCGGCGGGGAGGGGAACACAGCTAAGATGATAAGATGAACAACTGAAATAAATAAAGCACTTCCTCTGCTCTCTTGCTGCCTGCCTACCCTCCTCCCTTCATTCCTGCCTGCACCGCTCCTTTGAAGGGGGCGCCCCCTGGTGGCCCAGCGGTCTAGTGCCCCTGGGAGCCATCCCACATACACCTCAAGGTCCCAGGTTCAAGATCCTGGGTCCGGGGGAACTAAAGAAAACTAAAGTGGTTCTTTCTCCTGAAAAAATAAAAATAAAAAGGACGATCGCCATTCAATCCAAAACAAAACAGGTAATAGTGTCTGGGAGGACATGGAGAAATGGGAACCGTAGGTAAAATCGAAGAGACTGTAACCCAGTGCAGCTGATGTGGAAAACAGGATGGTGGTGCGTCCGAAAATTAAAAATAAGACTAGTAAATAATCCAAAAGGATGAACAGCAGGATCACAGAGAGCTAGCTGCACACCCATGCTCACAATAGCCCTATTCCCTGTACCCTGCATTTTCCTCAGGGGACACATCTGTCTTTCACACTCTGCTCACTTCTTTGTTGGCTGGTGGGGTGTCTGACTGGTTGGGTTAAATCCCTCATTCTTGACCAAAATATCACTGAAGTCAAGATGTTGAAAGTTTTTTCAGAGGTGGGTCCCTGGCAGCTCCCGTGCTGTGCCTTAGCAGGTGCTCAGTGACCTTCCTGACAGATGGCTGAGCAGGACCAAATAGGAAGAAGCTGGAGGAAAGGGTGTGTAAGAGGGAGGAACAGCACATGCTAAGACCCAGAGGCTCAAATAAGCTTGTTCTGGTTGCTGGTCAGAAAGTAGACATGATGGGGAAAGTGGGGGTGGGGGGAGGGAAAGTGGCAGGAAAGGGCCTGAGCATGTGGCTGGGGTTAGAGTACAAGGGTCCCCCAAACTTCAACACTTGAGAGAATTGATATTTTAATGCCAGATTTTCTTTCAAATTCAAATGAGTGCAAAAAAAATTCCACAGATAACTAAATATCCAAAATCTAAATAAACCCAGGATTGCTAAGAATGCCCTTCTGAGCCCGTTGAATCCTGAGGCAGAAGAACTGAGCACTATCGCCAGAATTTATGTCTTTTGAAGGGTTGTTTTTCCAGAATAGTAAATAATTTAAATATCTTTGCCAACTTGAAAAGCTGTGCATTAAAACATTATTTTTGGCGTGTTCTGGGGGCTTAGCGGTTAAGTCTGCTGGGTGCAGTCCACATACCTCCGAGGACCCGGGTTCTTCCTGAAGCCTGGGGGGTGGGGGTCAACCAAGATGAACAACTAACTAAATAAAATAAAGTGCTTCCTCCTCTCTCTTGCTGCCTCTGCTCGCCTTCACTCCTGCCTGCGCATTTCCTTAAAAATAAATGACAGCAAGTGTAACCTTTGTGTTTGTACCCAGAGGAGAGAGTATTATAATTTTGCTGTCCTGCATTATTGAAAGCAAATTCAGAGAGAAATTTTCAAAATCGACTTCTCTGCTTCTCATTTTCACCTGAAAAGGCAGCTGTGCTTCACAGCTTCTCTTAAGTTATGATTTTAAATGATCTTTAACTAACATATCTACGGATCCTGTCTTTGTTTTCTTTTTGATATTTCACTCATAATTTTTTTTCATTGAGTGTGATTTAAAAAAAGAAAAACAAAAAACAACACCACGTCAAAACTTTTTCTCAGCTGCTGAGAACATCGGAACACTCTCTCCTCCGACTCTGCCTGGTCCTTTCGGGGAGGTTACAACAGCCCGGCTGCTGGCTGAGGGGTTTGGGTTTTATTCTCCAGGTCAGGGGTCAAGGCTGGCCCACTGCCCGAGTTTGTAAACAAAGTTTTATTGAAACACAGATGTGTTTCATTTGCGTGGTGTTTGCGATGACTTTCCAGACCAGTGGCAGAGCTGAGTGGTTCACTGCAGACTGTATGACCCCCCAAACCCAAAAGCTGACTTTCTGACCGTTTATAGAAAGTTTCCCAGTCTCTGCTCCAGACCACGGGGGCAAAGAGATGTTCAGATGCAGAACTGGACACGATGGCTTTGCGATCACCCCTGCAGGACCAGGGTGGTGAGAGGCAGGGAATGGAGGGGTCCCGAAAGAGATCCTGAACTGGGAGGGGGGTGAAGGGGGGGCATGTCAGTTGTTCTCACTAGCAGACTGTGGGAGAAGAAAGGTTGGACAGAGAAGGTGACTCCTCCCGCCTGACCTGGAAGAAAGAGAAGGAGGGGAAGGAGGAGGAGAAAGGTGAGAGGGAGGTGGAGCAGCAGCAGCAGCAGGAGGACACGAGGGAGGAGGGAGAGGAGATGAGGGGGGAGGAGAAACGGGGAGGCAGAGGTGGAGGATTAGTGAGGAGAAGGTGAGAGAGGAAGAAGTGAGGACGGCAAACTTGAACGAGCTGGGCAGAGTACTCCTGAGAGCCATCCTGAAGGAGGTGTCTGGAGGGAGCTGGATGGTGGGGGCGTGGGGCACTCACCTGAGAGACCGCTGTTGGGACAGCCCGCGCACCCTCCTTGCCGTCGTGCCCCGCACCCTTGGGTGGCCTTGCCGTTTTCTTCCTGTTCCTGCGGGACCGCACTCTGAGGGAGGAGAGCAGACTTTTTCAGGCGAACGGCTCAGGCTGCAGCGCACAGGGCTTTGCAACCCGAGGTTTGCACGGGGCCCGCAGCCCCACCAGCGAGCGCGGAACTGCAGGGACCCCTGCAGGCGGCTCCGGGCTGCGTGCCGCAGACCCTCCAGTCTGACCGTCTGGCCCTCCCACCCGATCAGGGCTCACGTGATGAAAATGAAGTAGCCACACGCAAAGGCCAGGGCCGTGGCGCCAGCTCCCCCGACGACCCCCAGGACCGCATCCAGTGAAGACCCCGCAGGTCCTGCAAGATTGCACTCTGGGTGAGCCCGGGAGCCCGTCTCCGCCGCGCCGGCCAGACTTCTGTTTTCTGGTCCAGGGCCAGCGGACGGGCAGGGGCAGGAATGAGAGGGTGACCTCCGAGAGCCAGGGTCAGTGTCTGCTTTTACAATGTCTATTTTGTTCCTCATGGAACTTATTTTGCATTCGTATTTGTTAAACAAAAAATACTGTGATACTTTGGGCGCGCCCTGGTGGAGCAGCCGTGAGGTTGATCACCTCCAGAGCAGCACAGGCCACATACTCCTGGGTTCGAGTCCTGGGTGGAAGGACAACTAGTGTGACTAAACAAATAAAAATAAAATACAGTGCTTCTTCCTCTCTCTTCCATCTGCCTGCATCTTTCCCTTAAAAATAAAAAATAAAAATTCTCCTGATTGCAGAGGGGTTTTTCTTACGCATCTGTTTCTCCTTAAATGTTGTGCCCGTGGTGAATTGTCACCCTGGCTTCAGCCCCACTGCAAGCACCTTGTCACCACAGAGGCACCTGTCCAGACCCCAGTCCCTCTCCTCCCAGGGCACCTCCTTCCCCTGGCTTCTTCCGCCCTGTCCTGGTAGGAAGACACAGCGACACTCTGGGTCCCAGCGTCCAGACCTCACAGAGCTGGGTCCCACCAGAGCTGACCCCCCTCTGAAGCTGGGGCGCTGCGGAGTGGGTAGTGACCAGGGTGGGCAGTGACCAGAGTGGGCAGTGACCGGGGTGGGCAGTGACCGGGGTGGACAGTGACCGGGGTGGGCAGTGACCGGGGTGGGCAGTGGCCGGGGTGGGCAGTGGCCGGGGTGGGCAGTGACCGGGGTGGGCAGTGACCGGGGTGGGCGCTCTCCCGCCCCGCCCGCCCACGCGCACTCACTCAGCACAGAGAGACGCAGGGAGGAGACCCGTGAGGCGGCGTGGTGGCTGGACACAGCTTCACAGGTGAGCTCGCCCTCGTGCTTCCTCTCCACCCGGGCCAGCTCCAGCACCCCAGGTGGTGAGGTTTTCGGCTTCTGGACCCCCCCAGTCCAGCTCACCCTGGAGGGAGGGTTGCTCTCGGCGACACAGACCAGGCGCAGGGGCTGGCCCTCCAGGACCGCAAGAGAGGAGCGGTCGCCCAGGACCGTGCAGGCTGGAGAGACAGAGACAGAGCCTCAGCGGGAGGACACCGCAAACCAGGGAGGGTCGGGGCAGATTCAGGCCCAGGCTGAAGTTCGGGAAGCCCACAGTCACACCGCCGCGGGGTGTCCCGGCCCCTCCTGCCGGCTGGTCCACATTTCTCAGCAGAAGGAACATAGCAAGCAGCTGGACTGTGCTTTTAGGAACTTAGACACACGCGTGCATGTGCACACACAGACGCAAGCGTGCACACACGTGTGAGACACAAGGTCCCCGGGGCAGGTCTCAGCGAGCAGGATTAAATGACACTGTGCATTTGGAGGGGAGAAGCAGCTCAGAACCCGAATCCGTCCCACTGGACGCTCCGCGCTGGGAAGAGTGAGGGCAGTCTGAGCATGACGTCTGTGACTGTGTCTGCAGGGACACCGGTCAAAGTGGTGTGGACACCACGGCTTTCCAGAAGGAGCACGGACCCAAGGACAGATTCTGCCCATGTGGACTGTGACCCGTGACAGGCTCTGTCCATGGAGCTTCAGTAGACGATGTTTAGGGACAATCGAGACAGGACTATAGGAGACAGGACATGGGGACAGGACCAGTGTGGTGGACTCTGCATGAACCCCTGTCTCCTGCAGGAGCTGAGGGGGTGCAGCGACCCGGGGACCCGGGGCCAGGGGCTCACAGTGCTGGGGGTCACCAGGAGGGGCTGGCCACAATGAGTCCAGGGACAGGGGACCTGACTGAGCAGAGAGAGGCCCTGCCCCCCGCAGACGGAGGGGACTCTGCCCACCTGTGTCGTTTCCTCGGAAGATGGTTACAGTCACGCTCTGTGGAGGGTCTGAGACAGAGATGGGGGTTCACATCAGTGATGGGGTGAGGGGACATTGCCCTGTGTCCCCAAGAGCTGCTTCCTAGGGTGGGTGTGGAAGTGTCCTCTGACCCCACCCAGCCAGGATTCTGGGACCCAGCACCCTGTGTCTGAGTTCCAGGCTGCCCACCCACTGCCCTCAGGACTCATCAGGGACCTCAGGCCCCAAGCCCACACTCACAGGTGACATTGAGCAGGACGGTCCTCTCCACCGTCACACCAGTTCTGTAGAAGTTCACCTGACAGGTGACATTGGTGCCGTGATCCTGGGGCCGAGGGGTGACGTTCAGCACTGACGAGAGGAGGGTCCCGGGGCCCAGGGAGCTGGGGGCGGCCGACGTCCAGGAGAAGGTGGGGGGCGCGCCCCGCTCGCAGGCCCAGGGCACAGAGCACGTCAGGTTGCCGGGGCGGCCGGTCACCAGGGTCCTCGGGACGAGGACGGGCGTGTGGTTCAGGGCTGGTGAGGACGGACCCAGGGTCAGCGGGGAGGGGTCAGAGGAGCCCAGTCCTCCCAGCTCCCTGACCAGCCGGTGTCAGGACATGGAGACCCACCCTGGTAGGACATGTCCTCCCCTGTGGCCTCTGGGAGCCGCTCCTCACCTGTCACCTGCACAGAGAGTGGGGTAGAGTAGTAATTCCACTTTGCTGCTCCTCCTCTCTCCACCCTGAAAAAGTAGTTCCCGCTGTCGCTCCTCCTGGCGTCGCTGATTTCCAGGGAGCAGTTGTTGCTCCGAGGGTCCCCAACGAGGCGGAACCGGCCCCGCGTCTCCTTCTGCACTGTCCTGTTCGGGTTGTTTGTGGCCACGGGAGCATCCCGGTCTGTATTGGCCCCTTCCCGGAACCAGTAGCCGAGAGCCGGGGTGGAGTCATTCCACTTATCCCGGGGGTACTGCACGCGGCAGACGACAAGGACGCACAGGCCCTCCGGCACCACCGTCACTGGCTTCTGCAACTCTAGCTTGTAGTCCTCCCGGCCCGGAGCCCCCACCGTCCCCCGGCCCGGAGCCCCCACCATCCCCCGGCCCGGAGCCCCCACCGTCCCCCAGAGCAGGGCCACCAGCAGCAGCGGTAACGGCGGCAGCATGATGGGCCCTGGCTCCTGGGGAAGTGACTGGGGAGCTCCTCTCGGCAGCTGAAGTGCGGAGCTCAGGGGAAGTCCCCCAGGAAGACGGGTGCGATAAGGACAGTGACTCAGCCCAGGACAACTTGACACCTGACTCGCCGGGGCTGGGACAGTCCTTGAACATCAGACAGCCACCTCCCTGGTCTTCCTGGGACTCGGCCCAGGGACACCGAGAGCCCCCATAAGATCACTCCCTGGGACCCAGTCCCGCCTCTGACCTGCCCGTCAGCCCCTCCCCTCGAGAGTCCTTTCTGCCAAGTAAAGCGGGTCCTGGACAGGCCCCTGAGTCGCAGGCTGAGTGCTGGTGGACACTGGTCCAGCCGGGGTGGGAATCAGGGACGCGGGGATGACAGGGCGCGGAGAGGGGCCCCCGAGCTGTCCCTCAGCATCTGCGTGGCACAGTCCTGTCTGCTCACCAGGTCACTCCCGGCCTGAGCCCGCCTGAGAATCACTCACTATCCACCGGGGACACAGATGCTCAGGCCCCCGTGGCCCCTGCGACGGGAGCGAGACGGGGCACGCAGGTGGGCGGTCTCAGGAGGACTGGGCAGAGGGGGCACTGGCCATGGAGGCGATGACCCTGGTCCCTGTGCGCCCGGGGTCGGGGCGGGGCCGGCTTGCTGGAGAGGAGGCCGCCAGCCCGTAGCGCTCTGCACAGGCCCCCAGGCTGGGTTTGCTCTGCTCAGACAGAAGGTCCCATCTAGGTCTCAGAGGAAAGAGCTCACTGAGACTCGCTCTCAAGTGACTCCTTTCTTCACCAGGCCACGTCCAGACCAGAGCCCACCGGCAGCATCAGAAACACCAGGTCCCGCCCCACAGCCGAAAACAGTTGAGGGCCTTCCCCAGACACTCTTCTTCCCCACCCTCCGCCCCACGCGTTTCTTTGCATTTCTTTTCGCCACCCTTTTGATCCCGTTAAAGATATGATTTTATATTGCTGGACTGTCGTTGACTTCTCTTTACAGGCTGGGTGGAGGCAGGAGTAAAGGCGAGAAGCAGGCAGGGAGAGGAGGAG
>RJWH01009822.1:0-20303 GCA_004363575.1 Solenodon paradoxus
TCTCTCTCTCTCTCTCTCTCTCTCTCTCTCTCTCTCTCTCTCTCTCTCTCTCTCTCTCTCTCTCTCTCTCTCTCTCTCTTTCTTTTTCTTTCCTTCCTTCCTCCCTCCCTCCCTCCTTCCTTCCTTCTTTCCTTCCTTCCATCCATCCATCCTAAAACTTTGGAATTTCCTGGGTGCTGAGAGCAGCAAGGGTGTCTCTGGTTATGCCAATGTGGTTACTATTAGAAAGCACTTAAGGATGGGGCTGTTTGCCAGGGTAACCAACCTTGTAATTGGAAGGTGAGAACTTTCATCCCTCCCCAGACATCTGGCAGGGGAGAGGAGCTGGAGGCTGAATCACCACTGGGCAATGAGTTAATCAGTCATACCTAAATCATGAAACTAACACCAGAGACCAAAAGGGGCAGTTTTCACAGAGTTTCCAGGTTGGCGAGCACGGGGAGGTACCAGCAGAGTGGCGTTGGAGAGGGCCTGGAAACTCTGTGCCCCAGACCTTGCCCTATACGTCTCTTCCATTTGGCTGTTCCTGAGTTACATCATTTTAAAACAAACCAGTGACCTAGTAAGTTGAATGTTTCTCTGAATTCTATGTGCTACATTAGCAAATTAATCCAGCCTGAGGAAGGGATTGTGAGAACATTTGGTTTACATAGACAGTCAGAAGTAGAATGGATTTGGGAATAGCATCTGAAGTCAAAAGGAGGTTAGGGGGGTGACTGGAACCTCCAGTCGGTCACCACTCAGTCAGAGCACAGGTTGAACAACTTAGGCTTGTGTCTTGTTTCTAGGTGGGGCACAGTGGAGGTGGGGGCTTTCTTGTTGCACTGAACCCTTAACCTATGGAAACAGATGCTATCTATGTGTAGATAGTCTCAGAATTGAGTTGAATTCTTGAGACATCCTGTTGGTGTCCCAAGAAATGCCAATAAACCAAGGGAAGCTTCTCTAATCCCCCACAAACACATTGGAATTGGGGCGGGAAGTGCAAGAGATTTTTCTAGATAGTTCTAGTATTTTTGCACCATGAAAATTTCTGGTTACAAAGTGTCAAACTAGTTCCCATTCACTCTATTCTTTATTTTCCATAATAGGTTGTATTTTATGTGATATCAAAGATGACAGACTTAAGATGAAAAGTCGGGAATGCCAGACTTTTTAATTTGCTCTATGAGCTGCCAAGAAAAGAACAATGATATTCACATGAGTCCATTTCATTGAATTTCAACAGATGTTGGTGATTGAGGGAAACCATCACACAGTGGTTAAGAGTACAGCACTCTCTGTAGTCAAGTTGATTCATTTTGTTCCCAGCTCAGCTACTGATTAACTCTGACTATTGTGGGAAGTCACCCTTTCTGTTACCTAGTTGGTATTTTTCTTTTCACTGAGTTAAATACTGGTTGATAGCACTGCATAAGTTTCAAGAGTACAGCTTTAGACCTCAACCAGTGTATATAACTGACTTCCCTAGTTTCCTATATTAAAAATAGAACTAACATTAATTTGCAAGATCAGACAATTTGTACCAACAGATTCAAAATGAGGTCCCCATTTATTGAATGCTTTTGGTCTCCATTATATCTAGTTTCCTTAGGTCAAAACCAATTCTAACATGAATTTCTACCATAAAATAGTAAATGCTTGCTTGATAAAACATTTTATTTAGTTTGTGTTAGGTGAAAGCTATAGCTGAAAAGTTTAGTGAGGACTACGAAGAAGTTTATATGAGATATGTAGGTCCTTATTTCAGGTAAGACTGCAATCCTTTTCCTGGGTGATCTCATTCACTATAATTAAAATAATTCTTACCTGCATGCCTATGGTCCTGAATCAACGACTGCAGCCCAGACCCTTTCTAAATTCGGGTTCCATAATTACAAGATCCTTTGGGTTTTCTCAAACTGGATATCCCATGGGGGCCTCCAAATCATTAGGCCTCACCTAACATTTTCCCCAGTCTGCTTCTCCCTTCCCCTTCTCAACAATGGATCAATCTCACCATCCACCTTGGCAGAATCTCCTGTTCTACCCACACCTCTAACCAGCCATGGATTATCTAGTCAATTTTGCTTCCAATTGATTCCCTTACCCAGACTCAGAGGGCAGCAGATAACAAGAAAGAGAGTGACAAGTTATTTACCCTCATCACTTGGAAAATCATCTTGTAACATCTACCTTTGGCAACCTGAGAAGTCACAACACCTGATTCAATCTGCCCCATGCTGTGTTGCCTTAGCAAAGTCATGAACCTTTTATCCTCACTTTATTTATCTGTGAAACAGTGGTCGTAACACCTATTCTGTGTATAACACTTGGTATAATGGAGACAGATATTCCAAAAATGGCATCCTCCTTTTTTACTCTGTTGATGCACTTCCTGTCATGTCGTCATCTGATCTTATAAGCAACATTGTTCAGCAGCCAAAGGAGATTTTAAAATCTATACTAGCATTTCTTGTGGAGTTTTTATGTGAACTCTAACTCATCATCAACAGTACTATGTCTTAAGACCTCCTCCTTATGGGCCTTCATTCCTTTGCACCTCCATCTGCCCTATAACATTTCCTATATCTAAATTCCGCCTCCAGCTCCTGACCTGACTCAACATGATTAAAAACTAATGAACCCAAACAGCATTTTAGTTTATTTTCCCCTCTGCTTCTTATAGTAGATGTTCACTTGTCCTCTCTCCCAGAAAACACAACTCCTTAAGCTTCAGGAGTGGAAAGAAGACAAATAAGTGTGTGTAGGGGAGAGAAAACAGGAAGAAAAATCTAGGAGGACAAATGTAAGAGATGGCAGCCTATAAAAGTCAACAATGTTTATCACAAGTTATCATTCCAGACATTTAACTGTCCTGTCTTGTCTAGTGCAACTACCTTTTAACCTAGCTTCTATCTCCCATCTCTCCATGTTTCCTCTAAAGCTCCATGACCAATTTATCTTTCACACTACCACCAGAGTAATTTTTTCAAACTCAAGTCCACATCCTGGGAATACTTCTCTGCTACCCCAGCCCAGGCTACCCACAGACTATAGGATAAAAGCTAACCCCTATAAATAATATGTAAAGTAAGACACAGTCCACCTCGCCCATAAGTGTTCCAATGCTTCTCCAAATACACCCTGCACCCGGACCCCAACATTCACTCCCGGTACTAACTAGTGAGATCACGCTGTTCTTTCTAGTCCAGGTCTCAATGTACCTAGTCATGTTGTTCCTTCTGCCTGGAAGATTACTCTATCTTTTTCTTTATGTGTATATTTACATATTTGAAAAGGCTGAGAAGCACAAGGCTTTCATTATTCATTGGAACATCTATTTCTGGTCTTTGTATAACGCATTCATTAAACAGCACCTAGCTATCCAGGTCACACCATTCTAGAGCAGATCCAGGACTAGAAAGCTTGCTTCTTTTTGTCTTTCTGATAATGTGTTCTTTCTGCTAAATCACATTGCATTCTATGGATCAGATGCTATGTCAGGTATTAACAATGAAGTTATCTTAGAATGACCATCTATTCTAAAAATCCTTTAGAAAGAATAATGTCTGCTTCAGTTCTGACTGGAGTTTTCTGACATCTCTTAATGGCATTAAGGAGCCAAGTCGTGACACCTGTCCCCTCCTGTATTTTTCTGTAACTGTGTCTCACCTTATTAGACCATGTAATTAACCAAGACTGAGACATAATTTTGAATTTTTTTTACTACTGGTTACATGCATCCATTTCCATGACCACTGAAAAGACATCTATAATTTTACTATCCTTTCCAGGCAAGGAAAGAACCAGAATGACCTTGTATGGCCTTAGAGAAGGGAGTGGATGAAACCCCAGCTGTAGCAGAAAGTTCCAATTTACTGCCACTCTGCTGATTATATGCTTGTGTATTTCCTGAAATAGTGAAAAGTTGTCCAGGCTGTGAAACAAATAGAAGGCAGACAAAATGGTCAATTGGGCGGAGGTTTATAATCTGGGTGAATATGGTGAAGTAACATTGACTATATGTATTGCTGGTCTCAAAATGACACACGTTTGCACCACTTAGGAACTATAGAGTAAGATAGGATTTCTTTTTGAAGACTCCCTAATTCAAGCTGAAGAGTTGAATGTAACTGATAGTAGATCAACTCTCAGAAATCAGATCCACAAATAAGGATACTATCACATCAAACATCATAGTATTTGAAAAACCTGTAATTATGACAGTCATATTTACGATGCTTTTTAGCTTCAAAGGCACTCTTATAATCATGATCTAATTTGATCCTAGTGACAATTGTAATGTAAAGACATTTGCAATGTTCACTATTGTCCCTGAGGTATCCGAGGCACAGGGTTAAGATGACTTGACCAAAGCCACTCATGACTTTGTTATGAAACCCAAAGGAATACATAGGTCTGTCATTCACAGCATCACACTGCTGACTTTCTCTTAAATAAGGCTGTATGTGTGTTTGTGTGTATGTGAATGCTTATTATGCATATGAATACTAATGTATCAGAGTAAACAGCTCATATTGAGATACAGATCCACTCTGTAATAGTATAAAGTGAGGCGATGACAACCAGAGTGATCACACTACTGAATACCCATCAATAAGAGGGACAATGGGGAAGAACACTGGGTGATGTGTTGGAGGGCATGGTGTGTTGACATATATCTTAGAAATGGGGGACCTATACATAGGAAATTATTTTAATGTGTAGTATAATTAATATAATGAAAAAGCAAATCAGTAGGTGCAGGAACAGATAGGGAAAGAAGAGTAGGGGACAAACAGAGTAAAGGGTATTAATTGTATAGTGAAGGGAAAAAGAAAATAGTAGTAAACTTACTGTATTATATAAACAGATGTAAATTTTCTATCACACATACCTTAAACCTAGTTAATGTTATAATGCAATATTCCTTCAGTAAGATCCATTGAAAAGGAAAAAAAGAGGGCTGTTTAATTTTATTTCAGTTTCTAGAATATGCTGATTTCTTCAAAGTGATATATATCTATATCTACATAGATACAGATATAGATATTTAGTTTCTTATCATGACAGATTTTACTGCTTTCTTCGTAGGAACAGAGAGAATGCCATAGATCCCAGAATGTCATACTTTCAACACCTAAACCAGAATGATGTGGTCAACTTACCTGAGGAAAGTCATATGAAGTCCATGAAGTGGGGATGAAGGCTGAGGCTTGGTGTGACTGAGTAATTGCCCCCCCCAAAGTAGAGTGTTCTTATGTTTGTGCTTGTAAACAAAAGAATTTCACAATCATTCTGTCAGTGAAATCAATGTTTTACGTTCATGTTTGTTGGAAATCAATAACCTACTATGAAAACACAAAAAGCAGAATCAATTTTAGGGGGAAAAAAGCTTGCTTTGAAAATAAATGGAATTAAAACATGAACAATTGCAGCATTTGGAATCTGACTTTTAATTACAGTTTTACAATTTAAATGACAAGAGTAGCATAATAGAAAGACATAATATGAAAATTAAACTTTCAAAGCCAAAAGAAGAAAGAAGGGGTGAAAAAATGAAAATGTATAAGGAAATGGTAAAAAGACTATTTGTCTTTTAAATAGTGGCTTTAAAATTGCTGGTTGATGGAGAATCTTATGAAAAATTCACCTGAAAATAGAAAACAAATCCTGGGAATTCTTAGCACAAAGGGTGGGGGCTGCATGCATGAGGACTGATTGGAAAATGTGCAGTAATGTAGGCAACAAGGTGGGGGGCATGTCTGAGAAACAACAACCTGTAAAGATGTGTTTGGTTTTCCAACTTTGTACGTACAGACAGAAGTGCTATTTGCATTACTGCATAGTCACTGCTCATATCTCTGGTTAGAAAACTAAAAGGGGACAGAACTTGGCAATGTCACAGTATATACAGTCTAAAATACCTGACATGGAAGTCACAGACAAAGCCCACTTCCTCTTTAGTGGAATTGTGCATCCAATTTAAAAGCTGATTAATAATTTTGAACTTTGAACACTAACCCCAGGGTCCCTGGCCACCCTGCTACTGGCATCTGCAAGTGTCTATAACCTTACTAGCTCTGACAGAGTCATCTGGGCACTTGGGGAATTCATGCAAAACCTATTTTCTGCTGGAATTCACATAAATGACAGGAGACTGTCAATTTATACCAGAAATCACACTATTTATAAACTTCAAAATGTGTTTAAATCTGAAAATGGTTTCAATACAACATGAATTAATAAAATAAGCCTTATGAGTAAGATGCTTTGTGGATCTGTTTCAACATGAGTTAATCAAACATACAAAATAATCATAAAAAATTTGACATCCTCTCATTTTTTCCTTATTTTCCTTTAGAATTGTGCATAAGGCTCTTATTCCTCACAACTTTATGTATAAAAACTAAGTCCCCATTTCTTTCTCTGAGGACATTCTGCCTGAAGCCTACATACCTTTGTGCCTTTAAAATGTAGACACTCCCTTAACCTAATTAAGTGTGATTGAGCTAATTAGGTTATGTATAACATCCTTTCCTTTCTAATCAGCCTCAAGCTTGGAGATTTCCATCCTCTAGGTAATGTTTCTGACATTCCCTTTTCCTGTCATCCCTCTAGAGAGTTCCTGTCAGTTTTCTTTAACCTCTGTCAAAGAATGGAGCCCAACCTCCTCTTTCTTTATCTAATTATGTACTCAATTTAATCATATACAAGACTGTAAACACCTTATGTCCTTGCTTTCAAAGGATTACACCATGAATTAGCAAATGTTTTTTCTGTTACCACTCTTGGCATGTGAAAGCACTCAGTAGATATGCATTGACTGTCTTCTTATTGAATAAAAAAAAGCTGTTCTTCTTGTAAATCTACCTTCGGCAGCCTGAGTAACTTACTGGACTTTTATAGGTGCTGACTTCTCCACCAGGCAATGTGAAAATGACTAACTTTTATGGAAGGGAATGTCACCTTTTTTAACAAATACCTGAGATGTGGAAAACGTTGCATAAACAAATGATCCAATTCTGAGTGAACTGAGTTTATAGTTTTGCACTTGCACTTAATTACTACATGCACAGTTTTTTTCTAAAGCATTCCCATTCTTAATTCTCTTCTTCCAATTCAAAGAGATGAACATCATTTCGTTCTAGAATGTGCCTGGCAAACAGTGTGCACAACATGCCTGCTGAATGGCCAGTGATGACTAGAAAGACAAGGGCCTTCCTAAGGTGCTCTCGAGAAATTCATGCTCTGTATTACTAGTAAAATGGAGGATTTCAATGAAAGCATGCAAAGCAGAGTGTCCTAAAAGGTCCTTGAAACCCTCAGAATAGTGAGCAGCGTGGTGTCTTAATGCAGCAGCAGATAAATACACAAGGGAGCCCTCTTGTTTATAGGTCTGTGATCACAATATTTTACAAGTAAAAATTGTTGATAAAAAAAAGGGTGTTCTAGAAACCTCCCAGACATCTGCTGCTCCTGCTCAGATAAATGAAAAGATAATATTAAATAGGAAGAAAAGAAAGCACAATTCAGACATCATTAATGTGCCCTCCCCCGCCCCACATCTATTCCTGGCCAGGCATTCAATGCATTTATTGAAGTCTTGTGTCATTAACCAATGGGCATAGGTTTAGACAATTCGATCACTGTGTTATGGCAGAGCCTCCAGAAGGTGAGAAGACTGACAGCTGAGCACTCAAGTGGAGAAAAGGCACTTTATTGTACTGGTGCTGGCTCAGGGGTATTATTACCCAAAGCCGAGCAATGCGGGGGTCTAGGGGAGCTCCTTTCATACTCTGAGGTAATGATTCATCTTCTTGGCCACATGTGGTTTCTACTGGCAACTCTTATCACTTATGTACAACTGCACAGCACGAAGGCAATGCTTGTTTGTCCTTAGTCAAGGATAACAACACATAGCTGCAGTGTCCGTAGTACAGGACTTAGCTACTGCCTCCATAGCATGGTAATAATCCTGACAGAATGACTTTTGCTTTGGGGTCAGGGAAAAGGTCCTCTACCATAATAGTGTGAATATCACAGTGTATATTTACACAGACCGACTTTATAACAGCCTACTACACACCTCGGCTATATATATGGACCACTGCCATGTATGTGATCCTTTGCTGACAAAAATGTTATGTGTTGCCTGACTCACTTGTCTTTCTAGTGAGATATACTTGACTGTAGATGTGGTGGGGCAATTGTTCTTAGTATCTGTAGAAATCTTTGACATACTATCTGTCCATTGTTAAGTGCATCCTAATTAATTAGAGTTTGATTCTAGGGTAGGTAAAACCTCAGAATCAATCTCCCCTACTGTTTTTGTTTTTTATTTGGTTGATTGGCTCATGCTGCTGGTTATGCTGAGGGCTCAAAAGTTACGTTGGATTTGATCAATAGGTTGTTACCCCAGATGCATTTCTCAGGAGCTTCTCATTGTTTCCCATGATCAAGATAGACTCTTGGTGTTTCATTTCTTCTTTTTTCTTACCCGAAGCTTTACTTGCCTCCAGAGAAAATACTATGTTCCAATTTTTTTTTCTCTTCTATTAAGAGATTAACATCTGTAAATTTCCCCAGATTTTTGTCCATTAAATCCTGCTAAATAACAAAAATCAAACTAAATTAATTTCAAAGATCTAATCCACTTTATGAAATGATTCATAAACTGGGCAACACCCCATCTAGCAAGACAAAAGGCACTACAAGAAGTTATGTAAAATGAAAAATTTGTATAGTCAGAAAGAGGGTGGGCCAAGGTTATAAACAAAAGAAAATGATCATTGTAGACAAAGCCATCTTCCTTTGGGAAAAGTAAGGACATCTTATCATGAATATGATGTCACTAATGCTGATCAGGCAAATCCAAAATGATTGGCTTAAACTTCCACTTTTGGGAGTAGCTGAAACTGCAGTTAGGTTATATATTTCTGAATTTGGGTAGGACTTGGCAGGGACTTCTCCATTTAAAGCCTGCTTTTTCTTTTTAACCATCCAAACATTCCTCTTTCTCCTCAACCCTCTAGGAGGGCCATATGTAGGGAAGCAAAACATGCTAAGACAAACAAGGATTAGTTTGAGCTGGTTATTTTTAAGAAACCTCAGATATAGGTAAAGTTCTGAAAAAACAAGTACAGTAAGTCCTCGCTTATGTTATCTTTATGATGAGGGGTTCTGGGGCTTGGCAGCAAACAGTTCAAATAAGCATTCTTGAGCATTAGAGTACAGTTTTATAAGTTTCTTAGAAAAAATGGAAAGCAAAAGCAGGAGACAGAGTCTCCTAGGCAGAAAGGGCTGCCCTTCAGGCTGGGGACTGGTTAGATTATACTCTTGGGAAGGGCCTTCTGGGAGGATCCCCTGTCCAGTGTCTGTTATTAGCAAGGGAATACAGGTCATGAGGAATTTGGAAAGCAGAATTAGTGGTGGGGATTTTCCAGGAAGTTCTCCAGGCCTGTGAAGTAACCTCCAGCATTCTGGTGGTACTTGGGGAAAACATTAGGTTGATGAAAGAATTGCATAAATTTTTCCAGAGGGTTAACAAGATAAACTTTTGCTTCTAGTTCTCAGAAAGTCTTTTGGGTGTGGCTCAGGGTATTTCAAGGTCCCCCAGCACCTTTATTTACCTGGAAGGTCTGGTTCTAAAAAGGAAACCTACTGAATACTGTTTTGGGGCTCTACTTTTCCTCCTCTATTTTCCGCCCAACCACTTAGATTAAGCAAAATGACACATAATGAAAGCAGATTCTTAAATAATGTTATTTCTGTCAAAATTGACCAGGATTGTTTTGTTCTCATCAATGTTATAAATAACAAAATAACATTGAACTAAACATTGAACAAAACCATGTTATTTGAGGAGCTGCTATAGACATTACCTATATGCTGATATCTTGTTTTTGGCATGCTGGTTTTTCATTGACTTAGGTTTCAAGATAAGAAATTGAGTAGAAATGTTTCTTGTTCATTCTCCTTTGCAATAACTTCCCGTAAGAGACATTTACATATATGAAGGAAAACATTTTTGTAAGGCTGTGTTTCTCACTATACCAGTAAGAGGGATAAGAATAAATCTCTGCAAACTCTTATTAATAGAGAAGATTGTAACTTAAATCTGTATAGCAAACATACCTGTTTAATGAGACTTTATTGGTAACTGTAAGGTAGAATTAAGGTGAATGACCAGATGGCAGGTGTGAAATAATTCACAAGTAAGCTAGCAATAGAAAGCTTTGTGAGCACAGTGATAGATTTATTCACTCTTCAAGGGAGAAGGGCCACACTCAAGGAAGGGAATCAGCATTTGATGGTTTGGGATTTGGGTTAATATAAGTCTGGGTGAGGGTGTCAGGTGAGTGGGGTACAGAAAGTTTCCAGTAGCTGAGAGGGTATTTTTTTCACCCCACGTACTTGAAGGTCTGGGTTTCTGGGAAACAGGATGCTTTCCTTGTGTCTACATCCTCTGAAAAACAAGGCTCTCCACTTTTCAGGTAGCTTTATGTCTTCCATCCTCTTTCTCAGGCAGTTTGGACAGGGTATGGCACCTGTGATGTGGGTTCCAACTGGCTGGGGCTATTACTGCTGATTATCTTGATTTTGGCATGCCGATTTCATTGACTTAGGTTTCAAGATAAGACATTGAGTAGAAATGTTTCTTGTCCATTCTCCCTTACAATAACTTCCCATAACTGGTCTTTCATTCCCCATTCCACCAAATCTTTTGTGTTTAAATGAAGATGTCATTTAAAGGGATTGTGTGGGCCATTTGCAGGAAGTTATTCAGTTTTCGGGGGTTTCTCATGTATACTGAAGGCCACAATGCTATTAAAGTTTTATTTTTCTCCTTTTGTTTTTTATTACAGGGAGGGTCTCAGTTAAGAACCTAGGAGTATAGAAGGAAAATTATTTTTCCTTCCTAACATAGCCTTCCCTTATTATGATTGGCTTCTAGTTTTTAGCTTCTTAGAGACTTCCTTAAGCTGCCAAATAGTAATGGAACAGAAATGTGGAGCATGCATTCAATGCTTTATTACTGGTTAAGCCTCCCAGTTTTTATTTTATTTTTCAGTTCTGATAACTTTTTATGCCTAATTATCAAATTTAACATGACTTCTAATTTAGGAAGGCTATGAAAAAAACATTTTAGAAGTCTGTTTTATTATGATTCTTTTGTTTACACATTGCTATATGCTGTTCAGGATATTGAATTCACACCTGTGTACACTTCATACCACACATTTTGTGAGGGAAAAAAGCCTGTCCACTATTTCCAGCAGCCATGAAGACAGCTGTAAAAAACCGCTAAGTTAGCAGAGCCATAAAACATCCTGCAGTCTGAACTCACTGGAATGCCAGAAACAACTGTAAGTCACCAACAGATAAAGAGCTTCCTTAATTGCCTGCAAGTGGAATCTTGTGTGTTGCAAATATGTGTCTTGCAAATTGAATCCTGTGTGTATTGCCCATGTGAAGAATTTACAAATGACTAACCTGGGTTCCCAATTGTAATCCCTGCTCTAATTTACACCTCTTTTCTTTCATCTATCCTATATAAGTGTACCCCAAGTGCCATCTACGCTTAGCCTTTCAGAAAGGATCCCGCTAAGCCTGCGCATAATAAATCTACCTAAAATACTTGCAAAGAGTGACCACTTGTTTTGTTGCCAGGAGAGCCATAGCAATTTGTCCCTTCACCCTCCCACTCCCCTGATAGCCACAGTCAGTTTTTTTTGTGATTTGTCTGTTCCTTAGTTTTCCTTATTTTCATTTATGAGTTAAGCCATTCTGTACTATTTTGCTAAGCCAGAAAGAAAAGAACCATTTCCATCCAGGCTGTGACTAAAGGCAGTTTTATTTTTCAATAGCTGCGTCCATTGAGTATCAAGACCACAGCCTCTTTATCCAATCATCTCTTGATGGGCATTTAGGTTATTTCCATGTTTTGGCTATTATGAACTATGCTGCTATGAACATCAGGGTACAGATATATTTTATGATTAGAGATTTTGTATTCTGGGTATATGCCCAAGAGAGGAATTGCTGGATCGAATGGTAGATTCACCTTTAATTGTTTGAGGAAACACTATACTGTTTTTCAAAGAGGATGCAACAAATTAAATTCCCACCAATACTATAGAAGGGTTCCTTTTTCTCCACACCGCCCCCCACCCAACATTTGTTGTTTCTAGTCTTTTTGATATAGGCCATTCTCAGTAGTGTGAAATGATACCTCATTGTGATTTTTGATTTATATTTCTCTAATTGTGAGTGGTGTAGAACATTTTTTACGTGTTTGTAGGCTGTGTATCTTCTCTAGAGAGATGTCTGTTCAGCTCTGCTACCCATTGCTTTGTTGTTGAAGTATATGAACTCTCTCTGTATTTTGGAGATTAATTTCTTGCATGATGTATGTTGTGTAAATACTGTCTTCCATTCACTGGCTTTCCTTTTTGTTTAAGTGGTGGTTTATTTTTCTTTTTTTTTTTTTTTTAAAGGAAAGGTGAGTCAGGAATGAAGACAAGCAGTGGAAGGCAGGCCTGAAGAGAGAGGAGGAAGAAGCACTTTATTTTATTTAGCTGTTCATCTTTGCTCTTCCTGTTGGCCCTGTGAGGCAAACCCAGGACCTCTGGATGTATGCATACGGTTCCTAACCATTCCCCACCAGCGTGCGCCAGTGTTGATTTCTTTAACCACTGCAGAAACTTTTAGTTTGATGTGATTCTGACTGTCTAGTTTTACTGTAGTTTCCTTTGTTATAGGTATCACTTCCCCAAAGATGCCATAGAGCATTTTTCCTACATTTTATTCTATGCATTTTGTGGTTTTGGGTCTTATGTCCAGGTGTTGATCCATTTTGATTCAATGTTCATGTATGGCAAAATGAGTAATGTAGCTTCTTTCTCTCATTCTTTCTTTTTTTTGCATGCATCTATCAATTTTTCAGCACCATTTGTGATATAGATTTCCCTTCCTCCATTGTATGTTCTTGGCTCTTTTGTCATAGATTAACTACTGACATAGAGCAATGGAATAAAATTGAGAACCCAGAAAAAAATCTATGTGTCGTTGTTACAGTACCCTGCTGTTTTTGTGATAATTGCTCTGTAGCATAGTTTGACATCAGGAAGTGTGCTTCTTCCTCTCCCCCTCCATCCCCCTGACCTGAGGATAACTTTGGCTATTCAATGTCATCTTTTTGGTTTCATACAAACTTCAGTATTGTTTTTTTTTTAATTTCCTTGAAAAATCTTGTTGGAATTTCCATGGGAATTGCATTAAATCTGTATATTGCTTTGAATAGGATGGCTATTTTAACTATATTCATTCTCTTTTAATCCATTAGCATGGACTATTATTCCAGTTCTTTGTGTCTTTTGTTAATGTCTTGTAGTTTTAGATGAGACATCTTTTGGCTCCTTTGTTAGGTTTATTCCCAGGTACTTTATATCTTTCTTGGTCCTATTATGAATGGAATTTCTTAATTTCTCTTCTCTCTAGTTTGTAGTTTGCATATAAAAATGGTATTGATTTTTGCTAATCATTTTATTATCCTATTACTTTGCTATATTTTTTCAAATAGATTTTGGTGGTGTGTTAGGGTTTTCATGTCATCTTTAAAAAAATGATAATTTTATTTTTTAAGTTGTACTCCTTTAATGTTCTTCTCTTGCCTCATTGATATGGCCAGAACTTCCAGAACTATGTTGAATAGTAATGATAAAAATGGGCATCTGTGTCTTTTTCTAGATCTTGGGGGAAATTTTTTAGTTTTTCACTATTGAATATAATGTTGGGTATGGATTTACCATACATGGCTTTTGTTATGTTATGTGTCAAATATTCCTGTTTTTTTTCAAGATACTGGATACATTTTTATTGAGGCAGTTAGTTTATAATGTGAGATTAAAGGAACATCATTTCTCCTTAACCAATGTTTTATACTGTTGTAGTAAAATATTTTAGACTTAAGGGATTTATAAGGGATTTCTTTAAAGACGATCATCCATCAAATAAGTTACAACTTAACTTCCTGTATTTTCCAGTTGACCATTCCCTTAAAATAGTAACTAGCTATATTAGTAACACAAGTTTCTTCAAAGTTATATTTTATTGTTGCTAAAGTCTTTAGATATGAAGCAATGCTCTTTTAGTCAATAACCAGTAATTGCACTTCAAAATTTAGTTTTGCATTTGGTAGCATTTTGGAATCAGATGGTCCTTCTCTAAGCCTATTGTGGTTCAGTCTCTCATCAAGCCTTTTCTCCTTTACTCATAGTCAAAACTGTTTCATTCCATCCTCTGTTAACTTTGCCTGTTCCAACCTTAAAATTTAAAGACTTGGTATTTTTCTTCTTCTTTGAACTTGTTTAAATATTATTATCAAAATCTTTCCCATCCTGTAGTATTCCTACATACCAGGAATGAACATGTTCCTTTTGTGAAAAGCTGGTTTTATCTCCTTTTTGAAGACCAGACTTTGTATACTTCATTCAGAGTCACTTCAAATTTGGTTTCTCTGTGTTTACCGTCTTTAAATTAACATTTTCACTTCCTCAGATACTTTACTTACTTTTCATATGCTTATAATACTCTTGACATGCTTACTTTCAAAAAGTTATTTATAGCTGTAACTGAATTGTCCTTGTTAGCTGTCTTGATCACATTTTTAATATTTCCTAATAACTTAGGTTCTGCAAATAATGAATCTGAACCATGGTCCTATAAAACCTTTATAATTTCCTTCTTGGGTAGCTGCTTTTTGTGGAGCTGTTCCACAGGTCAGGCCCTCTGTGAAATGGCCACTGCCATCTTTCCACACTGCCTCTGCTTTACTGAGCCAAACCATCATGTTTCCTTCTATTCCTCTTACAGCAAGAGTTTCTATCATGAATGGGTGTTGAATCTTTTTGAATGCTTTTTCTGTATCTATTGATATGATTGTATGATTTTATATTTTCTCTTTGTTGATGTGGTTAACATATATGTTGAACCAGCCTCATCCCTCGAATAAATTTCACCTGATCATGAAATTTAATTTGCTTTTTAAAGAAAAGGTGCAGGCAGAATGAAGGTGAGAAGGGAAGCAGGCAAGAAGAGGAGGAAGGAGCACTTTATTTTTTTATTTAGTTGTTCACACTGGTTATTTTCCTTCCAGACCCAGGACTCAAACCTGGGGGTATGTGGTCTGTGCTCCTTCAAAGGCAACTGACCTAACCACTATTCCACCAGCATGCACCAATGTATTTTTTAAATGTGCTGTTGAATTATTTTCCAAGATTCTGATTCTATTATACTTTTTTTTTATCATTCTCAGGATTTGGTGGTTGTTGGGATTTTTCTTTATCTGGTGATGAATTCCTTTCAACTTTTCTTGAAAGACTTGGTGATGGAAAAATTCATAACTTTCATTTATCATTAAAGACTTCTACTTTTCTGTCATGTCTGAATAATATTTTTCAAGGTAGAGTATCCTTGGGTGGTAATTTTTATCTTTTATAATTTTGAAAGTCATTATATTCTCTCCTGGTGTGTAAGTTTTCTGCAGACAAATCTGATGATAGCCTGATTCATGTGCCTTTATAGGTTATGTTTCTCTTTGCTTATAGCCTTTAGAAGTTTTTTCTTTATCACTGCTTTTTGCTACTCATGTTATGATGTGTCTTGTAGTTCTTTTTACATTTAGAATTGGGCTTTTCTTGAACTTCTATGGTTAGTTTCTGTGATAGGCATGAGAAATTCTTGTTATTACTTCCTTAAATACATTTTCTGTTCCTTTCTCCTCCTCACCTTTGAGGATGGGATATCTGTTATCGTCATGTTTATTCTTTACATGGTATCAGATATTTCTCCGTTTTTTTCCATTAATGTTTTTTCTCTCTCTTCATCCATGATGTCACCTCTGTGTTTTTTTGTCTTCAATTACTGAGATTTGTTCCTTTGTGATATTGAACCTAGTTATAAAACTTTGGTTTTTGTCTTAAGTTCTTTTACTGTATTTTTTATTTCTAGCAATTCTTCCTGGGCTTTCTTTGTAGTGTCAATGTCTTTGGTGAAATAGTCCTTATAATAAATTACTTTTCTGAGGCCTTATATTTTGAGTATTCAATTGTGCATCCTTCAGATTTTTAGAGTTTCATAACTACTCTGAAGTGTTTATCTGTTAGGTCCTATTGCTCTGTTTGAGGACATCTTGTTTGGGGGAAACTGGATTATGGTATTGCTTTGCTTGCTACCTTTGTCCTGTCTGGGCCTCTGCCAGGCTGGTGGTATGTACTGCTTTTCTTCCTCCTTGCTGATAGGGGTGAGGGGAGAAGGCCATTGTGATCCTGGATGCATGCCTCCATAGGTAGGTGGGCATGGCATGCTGCTTGTCCTTCTTGCTGATGGTGTTGGGGGTATTTGTGTTTACTATGCTCCCCGTGCAGTTTGAGTTCAGCAGACAGGTGGAGCACACTGCTCTTCCTCCTCATTTTTTAAACTTGGCTTTGTTTACAAGACTGAAGTGACAGTAAAATATAAAAAAACAACAAATTTGGATAAATGGTAGACATTAAAAAAATAGAAGAGAAATTCTGAGACCAAAAGAACCAAGCTAGATAGGTATATTTCCTCTGAGGACAAGGAGAAAGACATTCAACAATTGAGTGGGATTAAGAAAGAAAATTAGTATATACCGAATAAAAAAATTGAGAAGAAAAGTTGGTTAGTAGGTAAGAGATATAAAGGAAGGAAAAATAACTTTCCTCTTTGTTCTTCTAGGTTTTTGACTGAGCCCTTTCTGTAGTAAGATGAACAAAGGAAAAACACTCAGAACTTTAACATGTATTCCTCCTGTACACATGGAAAGGACTCAGGAAAACTTAGTAACTCTGTGAAAATGGCCCAAGTTACCTTAAATACCACCTCTAGCTAAAGATAAGAAATGTAAGTGGTCAGGGAGGGTGCAGTTATGAGAGGTTACCAGCAAAGCACAATAAACAACCTTAAGTTTTAAGTTCTAGCCTTCTGCTGATAAAGAGTTTAAAAGATCTAGTCACCCGCTATTTCCTGTTAAGAAGAGAGAGACACCGTACAAATAAATTTTCCCTTATAGATGTACATGTCCCTTACAAAAGGGTAACTATTCAGATTTTAGAGCTTTTCCTGTTTCTGCTGTGGTTTTTTAAAACAATCAGCTCTAAATTATCCATATGTTCTGCCATCCTTCTGACTCATCTGGGCTTCTGTGAAGAGCTCAGGTCCAACACTGTTATCAAAGCCTATAATGAAGGTCTATAAGAGAGTGAGGGAGAAAGGGAAGAAGAGACATGAAGGGAAGATGCAAGAAGGTAAGAGAAGGAATGAGGGCAGAGGGAAGCGAGGATAAGAGGAAGAAGATAATGAGAGGGGAGAGGGAGATAAAATGAGTCAAGGGGAAAAAGAGGATGAGAGAAAAGGAAGAGGAGAGGAGGAGAGAGGGATATAAGAGAAATACAAGACTGTATAGGAAACTAGGTAGATAGAGGGGGAGAGAGGGAAGGAGGGAAAGGAAGAGAGAAAGAGAAAGGAGAATAAAAGCAGAGAAGAGAGGGTAGGAGAGTAAGAGAAAGGGAAGAAGAGGTAGAGAGATTTGGAAAGTAACAGACAGGAAGAGGTAGAGGGAGAAGTGCTGGAAAGTTACTTGTAGTTCAGTCAGATTTTGGTTGCACTCGACCAGCTGGATTGTTACCAATGTAGGACATAAACAAATGTTTAAAGTTCGGTTGAACACGCTCCTCATTAGCATTTAATTAGCAAAATCAGAAGTTGACTAATGTTTCAATCAGAATATTTCTGCACCTTTTATTTTGAAGGCCTCATAACACTAAAATCTATTTGATGCAATTGCATTTAGAGGAACTTTAGAAGTCACCAGTTGTGATGGAAAATAATGTTTCTTGCAGTTCTGTCAAGTCTCAAATCCAAAAATGACAAGACATATTTAAGAAGGAATATTTGCATTAAGATTTTGTATTCAAGTATACTCATTAATTTTTGATGTTTTAACTTCAGCTTCCAATTATAAAAGCTTCAGTGAAATCATCATAACATTAAGAACTTAGTGAGCTATCTCTTTCCCTGGGGAAGACTTTTTGCATTGAAACAATTGGATTACTGCTAAAAACAACATTGTTTTATTTGAGTCAAGGTCCTGGTGTCATAAATGATATGCCCTGACTGGGTGTCATGGCGTGGCTGGAATCCTAACTTAACTATTTGTTGATGTATTAGCCAAGTGATATCACAAGGTGGAAAAGGGAGGAGCATACTTCAAATATGTGCACTTATTATCATGGCTACCTAATATTTCCTTGAGTGTACACTTCCAGGTCACAGGACTGTCAGATAAGCTGGTCTCGCTATGGTAGAAAGTCTTTACTTGACCCCCAAGGCAAGAGTTAGTCTACCAGGTTTATACCCTGTTTACTAAAGGCGAGCAAGCCTAGTGCTCCTTCCCCTGCAGCTATAACCACTGATAAGAGCTATCAATAGCAACCACACATAGCCATACTCACCCTGCAGCTATATGAAGGAGATAAACCTCTATCCCAGGGTATAAAAGAAGTTCCCCTAGACAACCCCCCACCCCCACTTCTCAGCTTTGGGTAATGAGACCCCTGAGCCAGCACCATGCTTGTAATAAAGTGCTGTATCTCTACCTTCCGGTGCTAGGTTGTCAGTCTTCTCACCGTCTGGTGGCCTTGCCATAACAGCACATTCCCCCTCAGTTTTTTCTTTTTGACATAAACACAGCACAGGCCTAAATGACTTCCTGAGCGCCAGATCATTGGAGCTTTCCAGTTATTAAAGTATGTCATATTCTATTTATCACTTTATATTTTTATATTTTATATCATATGTTTTTATATACATATATTTATATATTATATATTTACGGTTTTTAAAAACTATAATTTTATAGTCATTAAAATTTCATGGATCCTCATGAAAACATTGTTAGTTAACCAGGACACGTGTTTTTATCCCATTCATGTAATTTATAGATGCAAATAAAAAGCTCAAAGACACTATTCCTCATTTAAATCTCGAGACTTTCTGACTTTTGGTTCTATTGCAGTGAGAAGCTTCTAATGTTAAGCCTGAAGCCTTCTTTTGTGGACTAAACAAGTTATTTTAATTCTTAGAATCTATAAAAGAGAAGGTAATATGATTTTATAAGATTTCTGAGGTATGAAAGGAAATGATACATAAAGTGCCTACCACCTTGTCTAACACCTTTTAGACAGGAAAAAAGTAGCTATTTTTATTTCTAGAAGATTGCTCTGCCTTTAACTAAAAGTATCATCTTTTAATGATTGTGGTTTTTGGTATTTTTCCTAAAACTCTAATAACTTTGTTAAGGCCAAGAAAAGGTACCCCCATTTCTCTGAGGTTCTTCACAGGATGAACAAATACATTATCAGTAGGCATTATTAGTAAGAGAAAAACTCAAATTTAATAACACGCATCTGAGAATTTACATGGCAGAAAATTCTGAGGTAACTGGGGCAGACCAAAGACTAACATTCTGTGCTTAAGTCTGGAAAATGGACCTGGGGTGTTAGGGAGAGAGGAGGGGTATTCACTGGCAATGAGGATTATCTTTGCTTTGAAAGTAAACATAGGTTTCCTAGGATGTGTTTACAGATAAACTAATCTCTGGATTTAAGACCTTCACAAATAACATTCTTCTAGGAAATAAAGGAACAATGAAGGACCACTTTCTGATTAGGAGGCCCAGGGAGTGGCAGATGGTGTCTTTGATTAAGGGAAGGGACAGAGGGTTAGGAGAAAGATGGGAGCTTATCCTTTGTCTCTGGAGTTGTTCTCCATTGTCATTGGCTCAAAATAATATTTTGAAAGGGATAGGAGATCAGTAGATCAGAAACTTAAGATGATCTGTATTTACCCTTTCTATTTCATTGTTGGATCTTAGATGAGAACAAAGTAGAACATTTAAATAACTCATCATTTCATCAGAGAGTACCATTAACATTTTAGTATATATCATTCTAGTCTATGGACGTGCAGTTGTGTGTACGCACACAGGGTGGCTTCACGAGTGTGCAGAGGGACACCACATTTTAAAAGGCCCTGTGCTTGTGTTGGGAACCTGGGCTAAGCTGATGCAATCAGGCTGGGAAATTGCGCTCACCAGAACAAACAGGAAACTATAGTCAGAGCCACCCTTACCGCCTCCCAGAAGCATACATAAAGCATGAGCACTAGCAACCAATCAGAGCCCTGATCACGCGCCCGCCTGCCAATCCAAGCCAAGAGCACGCAAAAAGACACAC